>VYZT01009768.1:0-41413 GCA_013400735.1 Pomatostomus ruficeps
AGGGTGCTGCCAGCTCATGGTCATCTTGTCATCCACCAAGAGTACCAAGTTCTTTTCTGCAGAGCTGTTCTCTAGCACATCAGTCCCCAGCCTGTACTGGCACTTGACGTTATTCCTCCCCAGGTGCGGTATCCTACACTTGTCCATGTTGAACCTCATTAGGTTTCTCTCCACCTAATTCTCCAGCCTATCAAGGTCCTTCTGAATCCATTCAGCATGACAGGATTGCTTCCATATGGTTCTTGAATATCTCCAGTGAGGGAGACTCCACAACCTCTTTGGGCAACCTGTTTCAGTGCTCAGTCACCCATATGTAAAGAAGTTCTGACTCATATTTCTGTGGAACTTCTTGTGCATCAGTTTTGCCTGTTGCCTCTTGTTCCGTTCTTGCCAGGAAGAGCCTGGGAGCAGGAAAGTATTTCAGACATAGTGGCGTTCTCAGAATTTGGAGGGTGGACCCTCAGCAGACATGTGAGAACAAACATTTAAAATATGTCTAGTTCTGAATTTAGATGCAGGAATGATCATGCTCTGCAAGGGGTTGTGACCCTAAAGGTGTGAAATCAAAAGGCAGGTACTGTGATGATCCTATTCACACCATTAATGGCAAGTTACCTCTCTGAGGTAGACAAGATTGCTGATCATGCCCATTGGTGGGAATATACCCATCTCTACAGGGTCACGGTCCAGTGTACAGCCACTCATAACTGTAATCCTATAAAAATCTCACAGCTTCAGTGCTTGTAAGTTCAGGCTATGAGAAACTGTGACACAGAAGAGGTGATGGCATCACATGCAACAGAAGCATTAGGCATACCTTAGAAAGAAGTTTTGTCCCAACATTAACAAAGACTGATGCGGGAAGTGGAGAGAAAAGTAACACAATACCACAGACAATGAGTAGCACCAAATGTCCTGGTGCCGTGATATGGTCACCCATGAATGGACAAAATCTCTAGTTTTTCTTGGAAAGGATTATGTGTTAATTAATTATTTTTAGTAAAAGATTCTATTTTATTTGTTTATACTCTCTGTAGTTGCTTCGAGTTAGATCCTTGTATGGCTCATAGGCAAAGTTTAAGATATTTCCTTCTATGTCTTTTGCTATATACCCTGAGTATTGCACACTCTCTGCAGTGATGGCTACTCTTGCTGTAGATGTTTTAGAAGACCCCTGAATGCATTAAAACAGATCTCCCTCTGGGTTTCTAGTCCTTAATGTTTTACAGTGAGGCAGTGAAAAGCTACTGTGCACAGTAAAGAAGACATGACAGGTAAAAACCTACACATGCAATCAGACCAGTTTTGTAAGCAGAGGAAATGCTCTTCCTCCAGCTGTGTTCATTTGCTGAGTTTGCTACTTCCGTCAGATAAAGGGACAGAGCTTTCACAGGCGATTATGTTCCTGCAGGTTTTGTGAAAGCAGCCTGTTAAATGAGGAAGGCTTGTGAGCGCAACAGCCTGAAGGACCAGCAGTGGGTGAGCCAGGATCTTACTAGGCACTGTAAAATCCACACAGGAAGCAGCATGAGTAAGTGCCCTGTAGAAAATCTCTGGTCAGTGCATTCAGCAGATCACAGGAGCCAGATCAGGAGGAAACCAGGCACTGCTCATGTTGCAGATCATCAGATAGTTTCTTAATGCCATTGTTTCAGAACCCAGTTACAGATTTTCTATCTGTTGTTGGCAACATCGCTTCTTTGGCCGTAGGTGTGTGAGGGGTTTGGTTGCCTGTGACATTAATTGACCTAGGAGGGAATCGTAAGGGTCTACTTTCAGCCTTATCCTCTCTTCTGCATTCTCCCTGCCAGCCTGTTCCAGCCATTAGCCAGGAGCCACTGGAAAGGAGGGCCTGAGAGAAGTAATTCCTACCATCAGCTCTGGTATGCAGGTTTTCCCAGCCAGAAGGGGGGATGCCCCCTAATTGAACACTAGTGAGCAGAGACCATTCTAGCCTAAACTCCAAGGGTTTATTTGAGTGGCATTCCTTACATATTCAATTTCCCTATAAGAAGAGATGTGATCCCTTGCTTCCCAGGACAAAGGAAGGAGCAATGTTGCTTTTTCTGCTCATGGTCTGTCTGGAAGGTCACCCAGGTAAAAACAACCCCAGCTCCTTGGCTTTGAGGAGCAATGTGGTCCACTGCAGGTGAAGATAACATTATGGGATGTCTTGATTAGGTAACTATTTGTTCAATCCTACCTTAATCCCTAACCATACAAGCCAGGGACCCAAATTACTGGCAGAAGAAAGTGCGCTTTGACAAGGTCCCAAAATCTCTGTGGAAGAAAAGCAGTAACAAACCTGGTATGATGCCAAAGATGACAATCAGATTGGTTTAGTGCGTAGGAATGGTGAAACTTGGAACAATTCAGCTGTAACAGATAAGTACTTTCCAAACAGAACAAAAGATTTTATGACTGTAAAATGGAAATTAAAACCTAGCAGATATGCTGTACGCTGTGAGAATTTGTGTCCCACGTGTCATGACCTTCCTAATCTTCTGTGAGGCGATGGACTGCCTTCCCACAGCTGACAGTCTGGAGAGCGGGGATCTCCAGAGGTAATGACTGGCCGGCAGATGGTGCTGTGGAAATTACGCATAGCAGGCATCATAACAGGGTTCGACTCTAGGCTTAGGAGGAATCAGTAAGTCGAAAACAGACTCTTCTCTTAAGTCCTTTTTATTAATAGTGCTCCAGCTCACACTAGGCACCCCGAAGATGGACCCCAAACAAAGAAATCCCTTGGCAATTATTCCTTTAGAATCTAAGTTCACCCCTCATGTGATCGCTAGGACCAATGGTAATATTGGAGTCTAGGGTCTTCTTGTTTTTATTGATTTTCTGTCTGTTTTTTTTACTAAGCAGTTCTAAGTGGTCATCTCCTTAGATGATATACAGTGGTTATGTATCCTGTTTCACATCCTCTTAGGTTATCATCTGGTTTTATAGTTAGCTGCTTGGCATGCTGTAATATGGATGTCAGCTCATGTACCACAATCTACAGGCTTTGCATAATCTAGCTGTTAATGTTTAAGCTGCTGTTGCTAAATTGAAACTAACATTTTCTACAACAGTCCTCCCTTTGTTTTAATTAACATTCCTGTTATATGGGAGCAGAATACCCTAAAGTGTTGATTACAGCAAATGTTACAATATTGGATACAAACAAAAAATATTTCAAAGATCATTATAAAAATGAATAACCTATAAAAAATTCATTTTTAATTTTACCTCCTAATCTGGTACCCAGGAGGTGAGCCAATATTTCTTGGTGAACTATTGGTGAAGAAATGACCATACTTCTTGGCATCTTGCTGAAATGTTGTCCTATTATACTTAATGCATTAGTTGTACTTGTTTCCACAACTTTGGATATTGGCTGAAATCCTTCCACTCTGGTCAAGGTACATCCAACAACTGGTATTAATAATTGTGCATGCCTCCTCTTGTGAAGCTAACAAAATGAATCTGCTATCACTAGCCAGTGTTTATATGCACACGCTGCAGGCATATCCATATCATCTATTTGCAATCTTTGGAATGGGAAAAATGCTCATGGCCGATTTCACTATTCAGTTTTATGTGTAAAAATTTATGACAGGTGGGGCAGGTATTAATAATTCTTTTAGCAGCTGCATAGACACCCAGATCTGCCCACACTTTCTGGACTTGATTAGCCACTGCTTCCGTTCTTCCATGAGCTTCATCATGGAACCATCCAGTTATCAATTATTTCTTCAGTAAGACAGGTTTTCCCCCTATTGCTCATATTCTATCTTCAGTCTTGCACTGCTTCTAACTTTTCCCACTGTTTCTTTTCTTCACTTGTCACACCTGATTGGTTATATTCCTTTTGGATGGTCAACATCAGGCCATGAGCTCTTGTCTGAAGTGACTGCCATAATGTTCACCGCAGGCTGACGAGCTGCAGCCTTTGCTGCCGCGTCAGTTAAGGCATTCCCTTGGCTGATTATGGTAATATCCCCTGTACAGAATGGACAGCAAACCACAGCAATTTCTTTGGGAAGTTGAATTGTGTCCAACAAGTCCCAAATCTCTGTTCCATTAGCAACACCTTTTCCTGAGGAGGTGGAAAACCCCCATTCTTTCCACAATACACCTATTGCGCGGCATACACCAAAAACACACCTTGAATCTGCATAAATACTTACTTTCTGCTTCCCAGGCATTGCTGCTCAGGCTAAGGCAATTAACTCTGCCCCTTAGGCACTAACTGTTGCTGGAAGGGCTCTGGCATCTGCAGCCTGCCACTGTTCCACAGTTGTGTAGCCAGGCTTTTGCTGCCTGTATAAACAGTAGGACTATCCATCTGTGAATAAAACAGAGGGGGATCTGCTTGCGCCTTACTAATAGTCTGGATTACCATGTAACATCAGTGGTGCTCTTCCCCTTCACCTGGTATTGGTAATAGTGTAATTAACACTCCACTAACCACTCTTTTTCTCATATGTATACGCAGATCAAAAGGCTTTGTGTAGTCTGGAAGTCCTAAAGCTGGAGCCAAAACCAAGGCCCCTTTTATAGCTCTGAAAGCTTTTTCCCATTCTGGCCCCCATGGAATGGGTTCTATTGCCTCATATTTTATTATTTCTGTCAGAGGATATGTTAGTTCCCCTAATCCTGGTATCCACAGTTGGCAAAGCCTGGCAGCACCTAAGAACCCTCATAGCTGGTCATGTTTTTTTTTAACTGGCCAAGGAATTTCAATTATAACGTTTACTCTTTCTGTATCTGTTACTTGATGTCCTTCCTTTAAAACAAATCCCAGATATTTTACTCCCATTTGACACAGCTGGAGCTTGGATGGAGATGTGCCCTTGGTTGCTAAGGCAGTACGTAAGTGTTTAATAACTTTTAAACAGTTATTACAATTTCTAGTAACTATTAGTAAATAATTCATCTGCATATTGCACTAAAACTGATCCACTCTTTTTCTTTAAGATACTAAATCTTCTTTTAATATCTCAGAAAATATGGTGGGAGACCCATTAAACTCCTATGAAAGACAAGATCACATCAACTGAAGTCTCTTCTAAGTGAATATAAACAAGGGCTGCCTTTCTTCATCTGTGGGAATACTGAAGAACACTGCAGCCAAAACAGTCACAGTAAAACATGTAGCCCAGTGCATGATTTGCAAGAGTGCAGGAGAGGAATCTGGCACTGAGGGATGTGAAAAATGCTGATTCGTTGCTCTCAAACCTGGAATAAATTGTAACTCAGGATCCCCATATTTATCCAATCAGGGTTTTTTTCTAACTGGTAACATTGGGGTTTTATATGGGAATTCAGACACTTCCAAGATTCCTTGCACAAGGTGCTCTACTTGTTTTTGATTACTTTTCTCTGCTTCCCAGGGCTGGGATGCTGCTCACAGCAGAGGGCGCACCTCCCTTTGGTTTCAGGCGTACTTCGGCAGGCTCACATCAGTTCCCGCTTGACTCTGCATTTCCCTGGGCACCACTTCCACGGGTTTAGGTATCTCCAGGTCGAGCTCCTGACCTTCAGATGTTACACATACCCCCGTGATTGTCAAATCGATACCCTGAATGATAGATATAATTGTACATCCAGGGTTTGGAGGAGATCTATTCCTAATAAAAAAGACAGGGACACTTCAGCTAATACAAATTTTCTCCACATCCCTTTGCTTCCTATTTCTTATAGTAATTTCCACATCCCATAAACTCCAATTTCCACAGTATTCTGAGTCCTTGCCTTCAGTCATTGCAGATTACTTCATGATTCCTCTCTTAAAGCTCCCATGTCCAGTTCCCCATGATTCCCCCTTGGATGCAATGGGCATTTTCTTTGCCAGTGACTGAGTTTCCTGCTGTAATGACACTTTTCCTCCCATTGAGAACTACAAGTCTTCTCATTTATTTTTCAAATCTGCTATCTTACCTACCTCTTCCCCCTCTTCAACAGGGAGATCCCTTCCTTCACCCTCTTAGTTGTAAACTCTTTGCCAGGACTAGCCTCTTGTTGCTTTTCCTGTTTCTTTTCCTTTGCAAGTTCAGCTCTATGTATTTCTTCCCAGCCATCAAACATAAACATGCAACACATAAACATAACCATAAAACTTCGGGTCTTTTGTAATGTCCCCCCTTGCCACCCAGCCATATGTTCTTTAAAATATTTCTCTATATCTGGGGTGACTTGATCAACAAATACTCTTGTGCCACTAGCTCATTGTTAAAGTTCTGTGTGGTCATTCCTCTGTGTTTTAATAAATGCCACCATGGTCATCTCCAGTATCACTAATGTGCTCCTCTAACCTCTGCCTACATTCCTGTACTTCGGTCCCGTTCACTCCAGATCCTCCACAACCTCTAATAGCTTCCTCTAAGTTATACCTCTGTTCAGGGCATCCCCTCCTCTGTGCTGGATACATTCCCCGTACCTGTATGCCAAATTTGTGTGCCTTGCTCTGATCAAGCCATGCACATCTCTCTTACCATGCTTCTGAGCTGAACTTGAACCTGCTTGAAGCCAGAATATCCAGAATTCAGTAGTGGAATTTTAGCAGTCATCAGTCAGTGCCTCCTGTCCCCAGAGTTCCCAGGTACTGCCAGCAGCTGGAGACTAGAGCATCCAACATCTAGTGGTGGATGCCTGGAGTCCCATCCAGGTCCCCAGACTGCTATGGAAATTACACACAGCAGCCACCACAGCAGGGTTCAACTCTAGGCTTTCACTGAATCAATAAACTGAAAATAGATTCTTCTACATAGTCTTTGTTAATAGCCCTACAGCTTGAGTTGAGTGCCTCCAAAGAGGAACCCCAAACAGAGCGATCCTTGGGCAATTATTTCCTTACAATCTAAACTCCCCACCCCTCAAGAAACAGTTCCATAATATTGGGATCTGGGATCTTCTGGGTTTGCATCAGTTTGATTTTCTTGCTGTTTCAGTACTAAATGGTCATCTTTTTATCCAGTAAACAGTGGTTCTATATCCTATTTCACACCCTCTTAGATCAGTTTTGGCCAATTATGTAGTTAGCTATTTGGCATGCTGTAATATGGTTATTACAACTCATGTACCACAGTCTGTAGGCTTTGTGCACTCTAGCTATTAATATTTAAGCCGCTAGTGCTAAATTTCTACTACTTCTACAACAATGGCAATCCAACACAATGCTGGGATATCCTCCAGCTCATGCTGCTGCCAAATGAGTCTGATAAGGAGGTAATGAATTTCCAATGATTTGCCAGTTTGGTAGATATACTAGTTCCTAATAAAATGCATTGTGGCATCTCATAAGTCTAGCATATCTGGGCCATCAAAGCAACAAAAGAAGAAGGCTCTTAGTGTGTTCAGGTGAGAAAGAGTGAAGATAACAGGTTCATATGGCATATTTCATTGAAATGGGCATTGCTAACAAAATGGCTCTTTGTGAGGGCTTCAGAAGAACCTGTCACCATGGAAAGGCTACAGACACCAGAAAGGTAGCAGGATCTGAACTGTGTGTGGCTGGGATCCACCTCAGGCTGCCTAGCTGTGTTGGGTGGCCTCGCAGATCCTTACTTTGGTTGTGCTCCTGGTCCACTCTGAAAGCAGTGTCACACAGGAGTCTTTGTGTTTGGCCCAGCTTTTTTACAACTGTTCTTTCTCTGTGTCTGTCCTGTGAGACAAGATGGCCCATTTGTCCAATTACTTCCAGTCAAAAGTAGTGTGACCAACCTGAAGAGCCATGAGCCAAAAATAGAGTTTCATGAAGGGAAACACACAATGGGAGGGAAGCTGCCCACAGCTAGTTCCAAGAAGGCAAGTGAGTGTGTGCACCCACTTCCCTGCAAACACCGCTGCTCTTCTCACTGGCACTTTTTATTGCTGCTGATTTATTTATTTCTGACAGAGAAGCCAGATTAAACTGATGGCCCAGTAATCCACCCTGGGAATCCAGTGGACCTGTCTTATTTAGATTTGCCTGTTGTTTTTGATGGGAATAAAACTAGTGTTGTCCAGAACCATAGAGGAGTTCTACCATACAAGGAAGAAAGGTCCCATGTTTTAACCTCTTCTTGGACTGCCCACCAGAGTGTAGCTCCCTCTTGGCATTACCCCATTCTTGTACACCCCAGGGTTCAATTTGCTTCCCAACAGGAGTGAGAAAATATTTATATCATATTTTCCTTGGTATGCTTCCTAACACTTTCATGCACTTTCCACAAATGCCCATCCTGACTAGGCACAAGGATTGTGCCAGACCAAGAGGAATGGGATGGGGGAAGTGAAGCAGAACTGAAGGGCAGTGGCATAGGAGTCTGTAGGATGGATGACATGGTTTAGCCCCAGCTGGCTGCTGAAGAACAAAGTGAATCCAGTTGGTTTGCAGAGGGGAACACTATACAGCTGGCTTTATGTACTGTTCAGTGAGGTTCCTTATACAAACTGGGGGAAAGCTGGTGGGCAGGCTCTGCCCATGATCTGGCTGGGCATCGGTCAGAAGGTGGTGAGAAATTGCTATATAATACTGTGTGTCATCACTGCTATGGTTTTTCTGTGTGTATTAATGCCCTTACAGTAAAAATGATCCAGGACAAACGCATCAGTGATGGAACAAGGGCTGGTTTCAGCTGAAATCTCTGCTCCATGCAGCTACTCACTCACTCTCCCCTGGTGGGATGGGGAGGAGAACCAAGAGAGTAGAAGGGAGAAAACCCATGGGATAAAGACAGTTTAACAGGTAAAGCAAAAGCCACACATAAAAGTGAAACAAAGCAAGGCATTCATTCACAGTTTCCCATGGGCAGGCAGATGTTCAGCCATCCCCAGGGCTCCATCACACTTAACAGTGACTTGGGAAGACAATCACCATCACTCCAAATATCCCCTACTTTCTCCTTCTTCCCCAGTTTTATATGCTGAGCATGATTCCATATGGCATGGGATATCCCTTTGGACAGTTGAGGTCAATTGTCCGGGCTGTGTCCTCTCCCAACAACTTGTGCAGGCCCCTCTCTGGTGGGGTGGGGTGAGAGGCAGAAAAGGCTAAAACATCCCTGAATTATCAACTCTGTTTCCAGCACAAATCCAAATCATAGCCTCCTCATACCAGCTACTGTGAAGGAAATTAACTGTATTCCAGGCAAAACCATGACAATGGGAAAATGGAGCTTTCCTGGGCAGTGTGCTGAATACTGCAGAACCTCATGCAGTGGGTACTTTCAGATGACAGTAAATTGTGGGGTATTCCTGCTGAGAGGTGACAAATTCAGGAAAAAGGTCCTAGAGCAGATTGCTGGCAGCTTGTATCTCAGTAGTGTAGAGGTAAGTGGCAGCTCAAAACCCCACAGTACTCCTGAATAAAGTGTAGTGCTGGAAGAGCCAGAAAAGTGGGAAAATAAGACCTTATATGTTCATCTGTAATGTTTGGGCTGTGATCTCCTGGAGTTTTACCCATAGCAGAAATCCAGTGGTTGAGTTACATCAGGAATCAATTTGCTGGCATCTTGGCCTACTTTTTTCTTTCCTGTTGCATGCTGGGGAGTAACTGTGAGGATGCAATACTGAAGCTGAGCAGTCCTTTAGAAGCTGAAGGTTTCCACTGACCTTTCTCCTCTTTCTTATTTTTCTTTTCTTTTCTCTTTTCTTTTCTTTTCTTTTCTTTTCTTTTCTTTTCTTTTCTTTTCTTTTCTTTTCTTTTCTTTTCTTTTCTTTTCTTTTCTTTTCTTTTCTTTTCTTTTCTTTTCTTTTCTTTTCTTTTCTTTTCTTTTCTTTTCTTTTCTTTTCTTCCTTCCTGTCTCTCTCTAGTTCCCTTTTTCTCTGCCTTTCACCAGCTGCACACAGGGATCAGCCACAAGCAGCCTGCTCCTTGAGGAGGTGCAGGCTTTGCCGCAGGGCTTCACAGGGCACTAATGCCAGGAATATTAGCAATGAAAGCTGGAGCACTGGCTGCTGCTTCTCTGGAAGTTGGTAAGTGTTACGGCTAAATCCAGCAACTGGGACTCAGGGGTATTATGAGGATAGGCACAACAAAGATGCAGTAAGTGGATTATCTGAAAAGTCCGCACCCCCGTTTTTCCCTCTGAGTTTCCCATTTTTGTTTAAATTAACTATTTTATGCCATATTGTTAAACATGACCTAAAATTGATGCAACAGCACTGCCTTTAGAAACAGAAAATCATTTGTAAATTATGCTCACTGCTTGTCACTCAAAGCTTACCAAATGATACCCGTTTTGATAGTTGACCTTGCAAACTGGGGAAGACAGAAGTAAGTCACAAAGATTCCTGTGGGTTAAACTATTTTCCAAGCTGATTATGAAGCTTAGAGCTCAAATGGTCTTTGCACAGAAACTCACAAAATACCTTTTCTTTTTCAAGGGTTATCACCATCTAATTCATTTTACCTCTGATTTCACATTAGAAGTATTGCTTACTCATCTGCCGCTCAGCAACTGCTCGGGAAGTGTGATATTATGGTCCTCCCCACAAGTCTGCTCCAATATATAGCTCCAATATAAAAGCCCATCTGTTCACCTTGGCTGGGCTTTTTTAATGGATTTTGTTTGAATGTTTAAGAGAGGCTTTCCTTGACATTTTACTTATGATGATCTCAATCATGCTGCCAGTGATCAGGCCAAATTTACATTGACACCATTGCCTGGCTGCTACCTGTGCAAGATCTGTCCAAGAAATAGTTGTAAAACCATGAATGCAATGAATCATAAATTAGAACCATAGGATATCCTGAGCTGGAGAGGACCAACAAGGATCATAGACTCCAGCTCGTGGCCCTGCACAGGACATCCCCAAGAGCCACACCATGTGCCTGAGAATGTTGTCCAAACACATCTTGAACTCTGCCAAGTTTGGTGCTGTGACCGCTCCCCTGGGGAGCCTGTGCCAGTGCCCAACCCCTCTCTGGGTGAAGAACATTTTCCTAATATCCAACCTAAACCTCCCCTGGCACAACTTCAGGTCCTGTCACTGGTCACCAATATTATGGACAGAGGCTTGTGCTGACTTCCAGAGAGGTTTTATCAACTCTAATTAACTACAGTTCTCTGGTTTACCTTGTCCATTGCTTATTTTTAAGGGACAACAGAGTCTGCATTTAGACAAACATTTCAGATGGCAAGGGATAAAAATTCTTTTTCATTAAGATTAAAAAGCACTTAATACCTAAAACACATCATGGCAAAAATAAAAGGTATTTTGAAAATTGTACCTACTGGCTGAACTTATCCACACTTACCATTGGTTGCTGGAGCAGACACCTGTTCACCCGTACCCTTGGTGTAGAACTAGAGGAGTGATAGGGAAGGGCAACTGAAATGATCAGGGAGATCATCTGAAGATCATCTTGTGGGGAACAAAGAAGCCAGCTGGGTCTGCAGAGGGGGTGGCTGAGAAAGGACATGTTGGAGGTTTACAAAGCTTTGGCAACAACAGCCAAGTGGAAGAGCAACTCACCAATATTGCATGAGCAAACATCAGCATGGGGGAAACTGGAGGAAATGAGCAGGAGATTGGTTTAAAACATACATCCTTTAGGCCAAGGCAGTGAACTTCTGTTGCTGGCAGCTACATAAAGCTGGGGGAGTCAAATGGTATCAGCAAGCTGACTAAGGAATTAGACAAACAACAGATCCATGGGTGGGTACTAAAAGGGCTAGGCCAGGACATACTCCTGAACATCCCTAGCACAGCAGCACTAGATAGATACAGCAGAGAAAGGGGGCAATGGACTGTGGGAGGTGGCAAGGCTCATGTGCTCTCTCCTGTTAGCCTCTGCCCAGTGAAAGCACCAACCTGTGCTCGTATTCATGTGTACCCACTGACTTCAGCCCACTTCTCATCCTTTGCTTCAAAAAACTTCTTATTTTCCATGAACAGGCTGCTTGACTGCAATGTAATCAACAACTGGTTGAAGACACTTTGACTTTTCTGCTTCTGTATCAGAAACGTCCAGCCCAAACCCAACTTCCTCAGCCAAGGTAATTTCCACTTGGTCCCAGCCATTCCAGATGAGATCTTCCAAACAACAGGAACTGGCTGTGGGATCAGTCTGGCCACACAGTTCTGTGACACTCACTTCAGTGCTACCCGTATTAAAAGATGGAAGTCTACAAGACATGAAGAAGGGGGTGAAGCCTCTTTTGTAAGCTGCGGAGCCAGGAAGTGCTCTGAAACTGTCCTGGTGCATCACAGCAGCCCAGCCTGCGACTGTCCCCACATGGGGCAGCTGCAGCAGTGGGATTTCCTGGGGAGGAGCTGGGACAGCTCACGACAGAACAGACTATCAGCAGCCTGCTGCTGCTCTGGCATGCTGAGTGCCTGCCTGAACCGCATACTCGGGATGTGAGGAGAAGGATGGCCTTTGGTGCCAGACTCCACTCCTCTGCCTGCTGAGCTAAAACAGTGGTCATGGGCATTTCAGGCACAGAGGGCAGGGAGTGCAGGGAAAGGTTTGAATCAGAGGGATTTAGCCCAGTCTGGCAGGGATGGGGACATGCACATCTTTGCTATGAATAAAGGCAGGCCACCACTCCAGGTGGTCCTGACCACAGAGTGATTCACACCAGGCCAGTAAATACACAGTAGCTCCAGCCCAGTCAAATGCAACTCTCACAGCTGCAACAGGGAAGGCATGCCCACAGTGGGCAGCCTGGCTGTTCAGTGGGAGGGGCATCTTAAAGCTTTTTGTGTTTTCCACCATGATGTCTGTCAATCTGTATGAAGTAAAGATCTGTAAAAATACCATTATGTGTTTTCATATTTATTTTTCTTTCACTGGCTTCCATTTTTTCCCTTTTTTTTCCTCTGTAGCTATCAGTCTGACATACCCGGAGCTGTTTTGTATTCTCCATCTTCTATGTCAGGCACCAGGTAATAAAGATCTGTTAACCAAATGCAGAGGCTGTGTAAGCACAATGAAAAGAATAATGTGATTCTGTAGAGCTTTTATTCTCGTTCCTCATGAAAGCACTGCACTTCATGACAAAAATCTGCCACCTCAACCTTTTCAAACATGGGCTACTACAGAGAGTTATTACTTTGGTGAGGTGAGGATGTAAGATTGATTTGTACAATGTCATCATACCCTCGTGACATTTATTCCATTAGCAGTATTTATTTTCTAAGCTTTTCCATTTACAGGTCATTTAGTTTTTTAAACTGCCATAGCAAATGGAAGGGCTGTGTTCAGTGCCACATCCATGGTTGTACATGGGCTCCCCCTGTCCCCAGTGTGACTCAAACCCCCTGCCCAAACTGCACCCAGAGTTTTGCATTATTCTTTCAGATGTGCAGTGCTTTGCATTTTGCTACAATTTTCTGATGCAGTAAGGAAAAAGGATAATGTACTAACAAATGTTTTTGTAGGCTCCTAAAACCTACTTTAAATTGATTGAGCATATTTTTAAAGATCAATGCAAGGACTTTTAGTGCTCTTCTCCAATTCTGACAAAGGATTAACAGAGACCAACACTAGGCTGAGACTTTGTGTGTTTTTATGTTGATTTTTTTTTCACAGCTGAGCTTTATATCTTGAAACATCAGTGTTTCTAATGCAAATGCTACAGCCCTTCACTGTAGCAACTTAGAGGAGCAATGCTATGATTTTAATAAAGCTGTCAGATTAAGTGACTGCATGGTTACACCATGATATTAATACATGTTCTTAACTGTCAATTAGTTAACTGGCTAATAAAAAGAGCCTAGCTTATAGGATTTCACTAATGAATATAATGCTTTGTTTCTGGGCAAAACATATGCTTTGGATATATAATTAGAAAAAAGCCCCCCTCTCTCTCCCCCATCGTGAGAGCATGTGCAGCTGAATAAAGGAGCTCATTATACCTGCGAGGGGTCAAAGTCTGTGGATCTGTGGCTTATGGTATTATGACAGATTACAAAATCACTCTATTATGTTAGTCAATCTGTTTCCAAGCACAAACTAGCAGGGAGCAGGGCACTAGAACCTCCCAAGCCGGGCACCCTTTGGCTGTTCCCGGCAGTCTTATGATGGGTCAGCTGGCAGTGACACCATCTCTGACAGCTCACGTCAGACCTTCCCTGCCTGACTTCTGCCTTTGTTACCGCAGAGCCTCTTCACAGACAATCAATCCCTGCTTCAGGTTGCAAAGAGCTCCAAGTAAGAGCTAAAAAAAATTCGAAATCCATGTGTAGCCATCACTTGTGCTAATGAAAGGGAAAAGCAGAGCACTTATGCTCCAGCTGACCTCTCTCAGGCTCTCACCTTTAAAAAAAGTAAATAAAAAGTTTTAAGTAGAGAGGGGAGCAGCTAAACAGCAACAGCTGGGAATGAAAGGATTGGGTTCAGCTTTGGTGCATGCACCAGTTTAAAAGGAGAAAAGTAATTCATATGTAGGATAAATAGATTTCAAACATGATAGACATCCTGAGAAATACTTGACTTTCCTAATCTTTCAGGGAAAATATTCTGCTGGAAAGTCTTATTCAGTCAACTCCGCATAAAACTCCTGAGTACCAACGGGAAAGAAAATCCTCTTGTATCTGAGAGATGCAGGAATAGTCAGCACTGTGGGCACATATATTTCTGACAGACCACAACTTTCTGAGATTCTACTGAAGAGAGGTGGTTTCACCACTGCCTTGGCCTGGTTACTTTGCCCTCTCACCAGTCCAGCAGCTGTGCCAAGGCCAGGAGGGCCCCAGGGCTGCCAGTGTGGCACAGAAAGACTGGGAAGTAAAGCAGAACCAGCAGGCTGGCTTAGGTAGTCCTCAAGGACTGGAATTAACAAAGCCACATTTGTGCCACATGACCAATTGATTGTGGTGCCCAGGAAGATGCAAAGTCTGACTGTAGCTTTTCCTGCAGCTGGGGCTCGTACAGGCTCCGTCCTGTGGGATTTTGTTATGGCTAACCCATGGTGAGGCCAGGCTGCCACCTCTTTGAAGGATAATTTCTAGGTGATTTCTTTCCTCTCCTCAGCAGACCTTATCATGAAACTTGTAGGAACTCCTGTCGCTTTGTACGTTCTCCCTCAAGTCCAGTTTGATTAGGATTTGCCAAGAGATTACAGATATAGGAGGTCAATCTGCATTCAAACCCCATAAGACACAAGCTTGCTTTCCCCAGAAGCCAAACTCAGAATTTGCTTGCCCTGTTATTCATTGAGAGGGGTTTTTTTCTTGAAATATCATGTGGAGAACACCATTCTAACCATCCCTTTTTTACAGTAGCCACTTGAGTGTCACTCAGCAGCAATACCAGCAGCAGCTTCTTGCATGGTTAAGAAGGGATCGAGCTTAGGGCTGGTTCCAAAATGAAGGAATGTCCAGTGCTCACCCTGGATTTGGGTTAACAAGCATTTAAGGAGCTGTTTGGCTTTCCCTGAAGCAGACACAGGGCTCCCAGCTCCTGCACAGTGGACTGCCCAGACCTCCAGGGATCACAGCAGGAGCTTCAACACTAAACCCACAAAATGTCCTTCCTGGAGACTCCTGTGCTTGGAGCCAGGTGCCACAGGAAATACAGTGCAGAGAGTCTCAGCATTAGGAGGAGCCAAAGCCCCTGGAGGACAAAAGGTGGCCAAGAAGAGATTTTAGTAGGATTACGTTGGACACCATCCTGCCCCAGCAAGGAGCTGGGCATGGGATCTGACACCCAGCAGTCCTTTCTCCGCACCTTCCTAGAGCTGCTGGGTTCCCTTTCAGAGGTGCCCCTGCAAAAACAGGTAATTGAGAAGCTCAGCATAGACTCACCTTGGGGCATCTGTGTCTGGGTGGTCCTGCTTGAGCAGGGGGATTGGACCAGAGGTCCCTTCCATCTTCAAATATTCTGTGATATTTTGAGGAGGACCAGTATGTATTTGACATGTATAACACTACTGAGATGTGGATTCATTTCATAGCCTGCATGAAGTAAGGGCCGTAATTCTGGAATCAAGCCATCACTGGAGTGATGACAGATAAATCTTCAAAGCCACCCTGGGTGTTCACAAGTGAAGGGCTGCTCATGGACATGGCTGAAATGCTGCAAGGAGGCACAAGAGGGAAGAACTGAGGATTTATGCTAAAGGCAAGCAGAGGAAGCTGCTTATAGGACCCAGTGAGGAGTTGAAACAGTGTCAGCTGTCCTGTCCTGAGTGCAACACTGCTGAGACACCCAATCCTGAGGGAACCATGCACCTCTAGGAGCTAGTGCTTCCCCTCCACGTTTCAGCAGTGCTTTCCTTGGCATTGCAGCTCCCTGGGGTCCCCAGTGGTTCCTGGTCAATGAGCCCCTGACCTGGCAGCACGTGACCACAGTAAGTGACTGTGGTTGTTCTGGGACCTGTAAAATCATCAATGTTAACCTCTCCCATCAACTTCTTCTTGCTGCAGCCTTCCTTGGCTTGCTTGGTGTTTACCATGTCATCATGCCATTACCTGTTTGTGGTAATAAAGTTCACTGCACTTGCAAAGCACCCTCATCATTTTACCTTCTTCATTTTCAGTACTCCTCTAAACAGCGGGAAGAGCGCTGAAGTAAAATAAGGGTGAAATATTAAAGTAGGAAACCTGTTCCTTTCTCCTTGAACCATCAGCTCAGGTAAAGAGATGGACAATTTCCCTTAATTGAGTTTTGCTGTTATTATAACAAAACCAGAAAGGAACTTCTTTACTGGGGAGCAGCCTTTCCTGGCAAACACCAGGAAATCAAAATTGGTATAGATGGAACACCATGTGGTTTTCAATAAAAACTCTTAGGTTTTTAGGAAAAAAAGATATATGGTTTCTTTTCTTATTCATCACCTCAAAGACAGACAGTCTGTCAGTCTCTTTCTCTTGGAGATAGTATCTGTTGTACTTCAGGAGCTAGCTTCTCAAATTCACAGGTTTTCATACACATTTAGCCCATTTCAGTACAGAACAGAGAGTCATACAAACACCTTGTTAATCTGTGGAGGCTGCATCCAAAAATGGCAGGAGTCAGTTCATGTCCTTGGAGACTGACAAAGTGACATTAGTTTACATGGGCAATGCTCTGATGCACTGGCTAGCAGCCAAGGAGTTCATGACTTTTATATGTTTCAACAAAAGATGTTGAAAAGAGCTTTTCATATGGTTATTTTGTGAAAGAGATCAAACGTTTCCCCTTTGCATTAATCCTTTTCATGTTTTCAGTACATAAACTAATTTTTAAAAATCTCATCATGCAGGTGTCCAAGCACAGGGTTTGACAAACAGTTATTTGGGGCGTATGTGCTACTGGGGAAACCGCAGAAGAAAAACAGCAAAGGTTTAGGAAAGGCCAGCCAGAATAGAAAGCGTGAACAAAAAATGATAAATCCTACCTACAGAGCCAGAGTTGGCAGGCACAGCCTCCTGGACTAGAGATGTCCCACTACAGCAGCTCTTACATTCTTCAATGGGCACTGCTCACAGGCAGTTGTCACCCCAAAGCCAGTGCCTGGAAGCTGCAGATGCTTGGGGTCTGTGTTTCAGCAACACAAGAACAGCATGGAAGAAGCCCCATTGTGCTCCAGGCTGCTCCCCCACTCAGCACTTGTTTTCTGACCTCTGCAGCCCCCTTGCAAGCCCCGGCCCACACTTGCTTGTATGAGCCTGGCTATTGTATGGGAGCCAGGCTTTACCGTTCTTCTTAAAAGCTATCCCCAAAACGAGATTTACTTCTAAGAAATAACAAAGCCCAGGCAGGCAGTCATACCTTCTTCATCATTCCTGGGGTTTTGATTTCTTTTTAAATGACCTCTAAAATATTTTCCCATTAAAACAAGGTCTATTTTTAAGATACCAATGTCATTTAATTAGTCATTTTGCACAAGAGGCACATCTGACTGGAACTTTTGCTCTTATACTCCCCTTTTAGCAGACAGACATTTTTTTCTATCAGTGAGTGAGATGGGATCTCTTAGTCTCAGGTCTAACAATCTCTACTTTTTTTCCCTTTTACCTCATCTGCCCTCTCAGATGCTGGAAGCGAGAACAGTAGACAGTCTGTGCACCCCCATTTCACAGATTGTCTGACTCATGGCACAGGAGCTAAGAAGTAATGCACTCTGAAATCAAGACAGTGCACTTAAAAGGAAAAAGAAATATATATATATACACACACATATAAATATTTAAAATCTATTTAGACACTTTCATCTGTTACTTCTATTTCTGTCTGTGCTCTCTTATGCTTATTGTCCCCCTGGAATGAGTTTCCAGTATAAAAATAGGAGAGTTTCATAATGTCAGAGCATGAAGGTAACTCACAGCTTGATTTCTGCCCCAATCACATAAAGGATGGTGGTGTTCCTTTACTGACCTGTCACAGCTGTGTGAGCCTAAATTTTCAGGGGGAAAAATGTGCAGATCTTGAATCAAAATGTTCAGAAATAGAAACCAGAGCAGGGAAGAAAACATGGGTTTGCCCAGTGTAAATGCTTTCAAGATCTTTTTGTTGATTCAGAAGGGTTAGTTCAAGCGCGGAGCACATGGGTCACATCTGGCGTCCTCGTGCTGAGAGGCTGTGTATCCAAATCCCTGTGATGTGTCCTTTTTGCTTACAGACTTCTAGACGCTGCAGCAGCAAAAACAGTGAGAAGGCGAGAGATCAGGCAGATCATATCTGGGTATGCTTTGCTTTTTCCTTGAGGTTACCTACCTATATGTAAGACTACTGACTGCTGTACAGTGAGGTGTGCACTGCAGGGCAGTCATCCTATCTGGGGATAAACCCCCAAGCCTGAGGGGGAAGCCTGGTCCCTGTCCCAGAGCTGTAGTCCCACTGCATTCTTGTCAGAAAACACAGGACGTGGTTTTACTTCTGACCTCTCACTACAGAGGGTTGCTCTCACTTGAACAGAAGTAAGTGGGTATCCGCATGCATAAGAGGCAGAAATCTGCCCCTGTTACAGTCACTGGGGATCAGCTTGTGCACACAATCCCCTAACGAAAGTGAGAGAGAAGGCCTATAAAGAAACCAGGCATGGTGGCCCCCTTCACCTGCTCCATTCTTGGGGTGGTTCCTCACTATGCAGCTATTTTGTGACACAGCCACACACTCCCCAACAAGGCTGGCACACGCAGTTCTGGGTCAATGCAGCCTCCGCTACACAACTCGTAGAGGATGCAGCTAAATACCATAGACAAAAACAGGCAGTCTTGCTTTGACCATGCTAGCCAAGAGGCAAGCTAAAAGCCAATGAAATTGTTCCAGGAACAGGAAAGAAAAGAAAGGCTTAATCTTAGTAAAAATACAGTCCCTGAGCACTGGCAGGGTCAGGGTCAGGTTGGGTTACGCGTTGTATAAGTCCCTGTTATACAAGCCAAGGCAGGGCAGAGGCTTTCCCAGGACTATTCAATCCTCCTTTCTCCTTCTTCCTATTCTCCTCCTTCTCAATTTCACTGTTTTTCCCTCATTCCTTCCTTCTCACCATCCCTTCTTCTAGTGCTTGCTTGGACATTGAACAGGTCAGTCCAAGAGCTTCCATCACTGTGAGTTAGAAGATCACATGAATCCCTTCCTCTTCTAATAAAATACAACCCTGGGAGCATCTGAGTGGGCCTAAAGTTGCTCATGTGAGTGGATGCAATAAAGGCTGCTGCTTATCTGTGTAGTAGAAAAAATAAGCATACTCCACAGTAGGGACACAGCCTGCTGTAACACAGAGTGACAAGATCCCAGGGGCTAAAGGGAAGCATCATTTAGACATGTGCAGTTTGGAGAACAGCAAACAGTTCTGAGGGGACTCCTGATAACTCAGAAAAAACACACAAGTATTCCACAGAAACATGGCTGTTACTATTCCTCCATTTTAAATCAGCTGCTGAGGACAGTATTTTCCTCTTGAAGCATGCATGTTCCTCTCGGGGGACTCTATCACATTCACCTTCAGACTCTGTTTTTCCATGAAAATGTGTCATATGAGTGACAAATTCATATCTTTGACAACACTCACAAGCCCTTTTTTTTTGCATCCCAGCACTAACCCTTCAGGCAGATGTTCTGAAAGCATCTTCAGTTTGTTTGGTTTTTGTTTGTTTTTTTTTTAATGGAGCAATGCAAAGCAAGGCTTCTTCCCCTAACAGTCTTCCAGAGTGCATTTGCTCCTCCAGAAACAGCTTCCTTGAATCCCTCAACTCTCTCATTACCAGATCACTTTGGATTCCATGTTCTGATCACCTGGACAAAAGCACCAGAAATAACCTGCACTTTCCAGAGTGAGGACCACCACCTGCACTTGAAAAGCTGTTCCAGCACAGTGCAAATGCACTACATTTTTTTTATAATTTCTACATGTTTAAGTAATTGCTCTCAACTCAGCATACATCTGCAATACTTTGAAACCGATTTCTCTGGTTTTGATATTCTAAGTTTGACTCCAAGACCCCAAAAAGCTGCTGAAACATGTTGGCAATTCATCATAATCTTCCAAAGAAAAAGAAAAATAACATAGTACCGCAAACAGAAAATTCATTGCAATTTTGAGAACTATGGAGAATATACAGACGCCCCAGCAAATACAACTTGCTTCTTAATCAACAAGAAGGGAAGGTAATTATCTAAACCAGTGTTTTCATGACAGATGGAAAGAACAAAACAGTAATTGAAACCCACTGAAAACCTAGTTGAAGTTTGCCACTATAGCAGGAAGAGTTTTACCTGGAAACTAGAGAGCTTAAACTTTTCAGACCTGGCTGGTACAGACTTTCTATGACACATTACACAATACTGGACAGGTGTAAAATACCTGTACTCTTGCTTCCCTGTCTCTTCCTATAGACTCCTTTGAAAGCCTTCTGTCTTTATTATATTTATCTTGGGATGCTTCCTCACAAAGCCAAGATGCTGCTCCTTGTAGTCTGTTTCTTGATGTGGCACAGTAAATTGCTATTCTTTGAAATACTTGAAAAAAAGCTTTTTGAATGCAGTCCAAAAGAATATTCTGATTGCCAGTGGTTGTTCTCTCTGTCTTAACCTAGATCAGTTTGACATAAGCCATTTATTTCATGGTTAACCCCAGAAAAATCCTGAAGGGAGTATAAATTTGTGCATTAATCCAGCTCACCGGTTTGGTTCCACTTAGGTTTGGATGAAGGAGGTGCCACGTTGCAACTCTCCAATCCATATTTACCATTCCAAATGCTTTAAGCAAACACCATTCAGGAAGCCCTCTGTGACTCTCACACAAAGTCGTTGTTGCATAGGAGAGAAAGTCACACCACTGCAAGTGCTCAGCATTACAATGAAACATAAAGCAGCATTAAAGTTGCTCTGTGCTTAATGCGGCAGTTTAAGCAGCTAATCTTGTTTCGGTTGAATGGCATGTTCATTACAGCAAATAAATCAGTAACGTGTAGGATTATTGAAGAGGAAAGACATATTAAACCAGTTTAGGGCATCATATTGATTTTTCAGTATTTTTTTTTTAGTGTCCGATTTAGCTTGGCGTTTTTCAACAGTCAGTTCTAATAAACGCTTGTATAGCACAGATTAAGCAGGTGGGAACACTGCCCAGAAAGAGTATTATGAATAACTTAATGCACTGGTTTAATTGCAGCAATCCATGATACTTACTGTGCTGGCACCAGAGGGGAATTTTCAGTATTAGAAGTTAAAAATTCAACTGAGCTACTAGTGAGTATCTTTCTTTTATTCATTATTTTCACCTCAGATGGGAGCAGATGAAGATTAGAGCTCATGTAATTATTTAATTTATTTCTACCACAACTAATTAAGATATCATTAAAAAATAATTAACATTTACTTGACACAACTTTGCATGTCTGATGCAGCAAAACATTGCAGTGGTGTCCCCACTGTCCTTGTGCTCAGTCACTCCTATTCTGCTCAGTCCCCTTTGCAAACATGATGCACAGAAGTGAAAAAGCCCAGGCCTAGCTCATACTTCAAGCAATAGGCTCCTTTCAAAGCTATACTCTAGAGTATCCCCATATTCCTTCCCCACAGCGCCTGCTCCCTGGCACTATCCTTGCCACAGTTCAGAGCAGATGCTGGCGGAAACGACTTTGGAGCAGCACCAACTTTCCAGCAGAGCAAAGCATTGAAGCTGCCGCCATAGCAGAAGTCGCTGGTCTGACAGCTCCCTAAGCCCACAGCCAGCCCTGGGTACTGACCATTCCAGGAACACTCTGGAAGGCCAGCAGAGGTGCTGGTAACCTTTTCCAAGTGCAGGTGTTTGATACAGATATCACACAACCAATCAGTGGTCACTGATCCACTCTTCCAATGTGTAACTTTTCACCCTGGCAAAGATACAGAGTGCATATCCTGCACAAACTTAATGGAGCTCAGGCTAAAAAAGCTTACATCAGTCCCAGAGGGAAAATTCACAACGAAATATGAACAAAAATTGGGAAGTTACCCCTACATTCTGATTAGGAGTACAGTGATTTTGCTAATCACATGGATTATCATTCCATAGAAACTCTATATTCAGGGCATGAAAAGTAAGGTAGAAATTAGCAGAAACACAAGATTTGACAGTACTTGATTAAACGGACAGAAAGCACCAGAAAAAAAGCATTAGGAAACCGAAGCCATTTCATGATTATAGCAGTTATTTAATGAAGACGCAAAAAGCAGCCATTACAAAAAAAACCCAACTATTTTTGGTTTCTTTTAAAGAAGTAACTTGTTTAGTGCTAAACAGGAGTCCTCACTCAGCTCAAAATAGAACAGGAGCTCTGTAAAGAACCCTTGAATCAGGATTATTTCAACACCATCACACACATCCTCCCAGAAGAAAGAAGTTGCTTTTAACGCAGAAGCAGGTCCCTGTTGTCATCCTACTACGCTCTCCCAGTTCTGCAGGCACCCCACTACAGACCAGTGGGGGACTCAGGCTCAGCTGCACTGCATCCACACCTTCCAGGCCCCAGCCTCACTTCCACCAAGAAGCCAGAGCATCCCCTTCCAGCTCGGCGGCAGTCAAGGTCCCATTCATACCCTCTTTTCTCAGGATCTTTCAACCACCTGTGCACTTTAGGAGGCTCTCCCTGGATGTGCTTACAGACCCCCATTTCCACACTCACTCTCTGAACATCTGCTTCACCCATCGGTTAAATCCTCTGTTCTTCCCACTTGCCCTTCTCTGTGCCGATTCCTTTTCAAGTTTCTCTCTGAAATACAGGCAGCTAGACACACCGGCATCGCAACTCCTCCCGGCCTTCCTGAAGTCCCTTGGCAAGGGATGCGCCGAGGGTTAAATTCGCCTCTGCGCATCCCACATCCCATCAGTGGAGCACACGGCTCTGCCATCAGGCAAGACACCCGACTCTCTCCATGGTGAGGCACTGCGTGGCTGCTTTTTAAACCTCGCAGCCCAGCAGCGATCCGCAGCCCAGCAGCGATCCAACACCGTGCCTGCCGAAGCTGCAAGGGGCCCGTGCAGGCCACCAAAAGCCTCCCCACAAAGACAGCAAGTTATCCCCACCAGCCTCACTTATGCACATTCATACAAGAAACTCAGCTGCAGCTAACAGGAGCCTTTCCAGAGACTTCAGGAGGCTTGGGCAGAGCTGAAACTCCACCCTCTCAGCAATTGCTGTTCTGTAATTCAGCACAGCACTGCTTTGAAAACATCCTTCTGATGCTGTTGTCCTGCAAACAGCATAATAAAGAATAATAAGCAGGTGCTTCTGAACACAAACCCAGAACAGCAGGAGTATAAAACTACTATAGATGAAGCAATTAACTAACCACACTGTTCACTGTTTATTGACAATCTTTATTAGAGCTGACTTTGTACATTTAGAGGTTTCCTAGCAAGTATAAATATGAATCAAAGTGCTACCCCACAGTAAGAAATCTTTATTTCCACAAAAAAAATACAAACAACCAGTATTTCAAAGTTTATGCTATTTAATACATATAATACCGAAAAGGCAAAAAATAAAGATGAAAGACTAACAGCAAAAAAGAATTCTATTTCTCTTTCAACAGTCTGTGTGCTTCCACATTTCTCTAGTAAATAAAGAGAATTCAATCAATTTATATGAAATATCCTACCAAAAACGTAACACCGTGTAAAGAAAGTTAACAGTAGAAAGTTGGGGGGGGGGAGAAAAAAAAAGGAGAAAATAGTAGATGCAATATTAAAAATCTCAAGTGTAAACTTTGCTGCTGCTTTAAAATCAAAAACAAAAGTCACATGATATTTCCGTTTGGCTTAGGAGCCAGGAAAATAAGAAAAGCTGATTTTTTTTTTTAAAGTGCTTAACTACCATATCCAAAAGTAATGACTTTCAGACCTACTTAACATGAATGTGCTCAAAAAGCCACCGCTTACAGTATAAAAGCTGTCATTCTGAAATGCTGCACATACAAACTGGCTTTATCTGCATGAATGAAAGATTCCTTTGAACAGCTCTCAATCATATGATGTCCCAAATCAATGTAATGCTATTAGAGCAGGCAGCTAAATAAGTACCAGAAAGTTGAAGTTTAAGAATAATAGATACAAAAAACATTTTTTTTCTTAAAAGGCAGCATGCCTCTCCCAGCCAAATGAGGGTACTTTTATGCAATAAGTGAGAGAAACACAGTTTTATATCATTGTTGTAAACTACCCAAAGCAAAGTGCCTGCTGATCTAGTAATTCACCTGTTAAACAGAGGGAGACAGATACTTCTTTCTGATAAAACACAAAAAGGCAATCATGTAGGTGGAACCAATTCCTAACACTGTATTTGACTTGTTATTAAACATACTGTTTAATAAACTTGACTTCAAAACCAGAAGTATGTCCTAACAGAAGAAAAATAAAATAAAAACAAGAAAAGCAATGATTTGAAGGGCTTTAGGACTGTTTTGTTACACTGTTATATATTTATTTGAGCCTTAGTGCAAAAGAAAAATTCAACAGTATAGGCTCCAAAGCAAATCAAATAAATACAACTATTTCATGCGGCATTTTGACAGACATCAGACATAGATTCCAAGAGAAATTTTTTTTTTTTTAGCTTTAATGACCATTATTTTTTTATCTCAAGGTTAGAAAATAAACTTAAAAACTGCAGCAAAGACTCTGGCATTCCTTAAACTCAGATACAACTATAAATAATTTCAACCCCACCACTCTCCCAAATCAGAAATACAATAAACATACTGAACTGCCACTATTGCTGCAGCCATTAAATTGTGCCCACAGCCTTACAGCAGCACTACCCATCCCCGCAGTTATTGCACAAATTTCTCCATTAGCTTTGGAGTTCTGCAAGTTTGAATTTGTTTACATCCATCTATTTCACAGGAATAATATTTTTAAACTATTTCTTGAAAGTCACCAACTCCCAACACAGTATATTCATGTTCTTCAGAACAGTTTTTCACTTAGAAAACCTGCTGGTTCACCAACTGCTAAAATACATTAGCTAGAAAACACAACTTTTACCCTGCAAAGTTCCTGTAAAGACCTATTAAGCCACAGCAAGCTCTAGACCAGCAAATTCAGCATCTCCAGTGACTTGACTTTACCTCACTTCTCCTCAACAAAAACATTAAAAAAACCCAAAACTTTAGAATTAAAAAGGAAAGAAAATGGCATAATGAACAGAGCGTGAAACCTTGTTACCCAAGCAGACATGTAAAATTAGCCTCTGAAAACGTAGAATTTGAAAAGCAATGATTTTAGTGGTTAAAGTGTGCAAAAGACTAAATATGCCACCAGTTTCAGAGAAAACAGAGTACTGTAGCCAGCAATGATTACTATTCAAGTCCAGCACTGGCAGTTGTGCTGTTTTTGTTGCCATTTTAGACACTATATATTACCACTTTCTCTGCATATTTCATGCCTCTTTTTTAACAGATGCCAGCAGCATGACTTTTCAGTGGTATAGGAAAGATGGGAACGTTTTCTTTTTTAAAGGGTTCCTTCCATCCCAAGTCTGAATATTATGTGGAATTAAAAACAACGTTTTAAGCAGAAACATCAAACATAATTTCAAATTTTGTCTATCAAAATCACCTCAAAAAGATTTAAAATCTCAAGTTTTTGTGAAACAAATGTAGGAAAATACCATGCAAGCAAAGTGTAGCTATTCTATTGATGTGAAGTACAAAAGCTTAGAAATAGAAAAAAACCAGCTTTAGCCCGAGACTGAAAAAAACCCTCCACCACAGATTTTTCAAAACCAGAGTCCATACAGTGTCACACAGCCCTGCCTTGTCATGTTTGTTAATATCCTCGCTTAGAAGTCAGACTGCATTTTGTTTAACTTGTGTTGCTCTGTATCATTACACTAAACCATAATTAACTCCTCTTTTGTGCCAGCCTCATTCCAACACAATTGTACCCACTGTATACCAGAAGCAGTTCTCAGGTTTTGTTTTGCAGCTCAGCTGTATTTTTCTTGGATGTTCACAAGACTGGCATTTGACTGGATGCGCTTGGCTAGGAAAGGAAAAATTATATGAAAATTAAACACAAAGAATTCCACAAAACTAGTCTCTCCACTCCCTCTATTTATCCGACATAGACTCGCAAACAGCTTTCTGTTCATGTCCAGAAACTTTAATGAAAAGATATGGCTGAAGCTCTTTCCTACCCTTCTTCAGGGGACAGCAGCAGCCTAATAGTTGCTATTAGCACCGTCAGCACAGCTGCAGGCAGATCTGGCTGGGCCCCCTCTCCCACGAGAGCCAAGCAAATCCTTGGCACCACCCAAGTCCCACAATGAAATGCCAACACCACCACTCACGCAAAATGAGTATCCGTTTCTTCTGCTTGGAGTGAAGGAAGCTACTAAGATAAAAAACAATAGGTAGGAAGAGAATAAAGGATGAGACTGCAATCACTGGGACTGTATCACTGCATGGAAGAGAACAGTTGAAAGTCCTGCTCCAAAGCTTCCGAGTGATGTTCATCTAAAAGGGAAACATAAGCAAACCATGAAAGCAAGCCACATGCAGTTTTTCTGTGCAGCATGGCATGACAAACACTCAGGCCTCGGGACATGCAAGTGTTCAAATATCACCTCAGAAAACAGCACTTGAGTAGATCTCCCCCCAAAAACAAGCAAATCCCTGGAAATGTTCAAAACAGGCAATTTAGACAGAGCCAAGATTTCACATCAAAACTTTTACAAGCTTCAAAAATACAATTATACTCAGATACATGTACACATTGCTGCATGCCTGTTTCCCAGACAGCTCACTGACAGTCTGTGAGGACAGGGCTAATCTCATACTTTCGATGAGGACTCCTTCAGCCCAGCCACTTAAACCCCACAATATACCACAGCTTTTTCCAAACGTATGTCATCAATGCTGAGGATCCCAAGAAACAGCTGTTGTAAGAAGGAATCAATTAATACACCAGCTAGAACAATAGCAGTAAAGCTTCTCATTAAAAGCCAGAAGATTAAGAGATTTATTTTTTTTTAATCCATCTCCTTCACAGTAACAAGAAATGAAAGTGCAGCTACTCAAACTGGAATGCGCTCTGGAGATCAGGAGCTTCAGTCACGCTCCTGCAGCACTGCCCGAGGACAGGACCTAGCAAGAGAGCCCCACCAAGCACGTCCCACCATGGGACACCAGCATGCCAAAGGCACTGCTGCCCCTACTGCCCCCTGCCCAATGGAAAAGGCAATCCTAGTAAGAAAAGCACAAATGGCTCAGATGAACAAAGTGTATTAGCAAACACTTACTGCATCTTCCACATCGATACACAAGTGTGCGGAGTGCCCAGACTCACCACCCTGCCTGTTCATCCTCTGCAGGTGGTTATACAGGTCGTTCAACATCGTGTAGGTTTCGTTGCAGTTTTTACACACTTCTGTGTAGTTACTTGGTGATAGATCAATGGCTTGCCCCTAGGGTTATAAAACTCTGAATTAGTGACAGTTTAAGGCATTAACAAAAAAAACCAGTTTGATTTGTTAGGTTGCTACTGCTGAGCTACACTGACAGGGACAGACTGTGCCATACTAAGCAATCCTTTCCACCTGTGGCCTTCAGCACTCCATGAATGTAATACAAGACACTTGAAAACAAAACTACAATCTCTGAAGATATTTGAACCCAGTAGTGGCTGTACCCACTGACCACTGGGTTAAGTTCTAGTTTAATCACTCTAAGTTTTCAATCAGCCAGTCCACACTGCTCCTGACCAAGGCCTGTAAAGGCACATTTCCTAGAAAGCATTAATAAAGAAGCAGACAGTTTCCTCAGAGATTGTCCCATGCCCATTTGAGTAAAACCATTTTACTACTGAATGATCCTGAAATCTGGCCAGTTTCTGATTGAAATGGAATATGCAGTTTCTTAAGCTATATAGGGCATTTTCTCTGAGGACAATTCCCACATTTATTTCACTAAGGAAGTTATATTGTCTTTGCAATATGGCCAACCTTTAACTACAAGTAATTTTAACAGTCAAAAGATATGTTACAACCATTTAAGGTAGCTGGTCCTTCTGAACTAGTCCATATTAACAAAAGGATATTTAGAGATTGAATTTCTACGTAAAAAAGACAACAATTCTACAAAGCAAGAGAGACTTACAGCATGCAGACATGCTGGTTTTTACTATGTAATTATCAACTATTGTGAATTCAGAAATTCTGATGTGAAGTAGCATTGCAATTACATACAAAATGAAGTCAAGGTGAGTACTAATTAGAATTAATTTTAGGCACTCAGTCTGTAAACAACTGATTTTACAGATCATGGATTTATCTGCCTATAATTCACAAACTCAGCAGCAGTTTATTTGCCTAGTCTGCATCTGCAGTTTATTCAGCATAAATAAAATGTTGGTAGCAGTTAGAGGACTTAGTGCTTCTCTTAAATACACAGCGTAAATACCTGAAGGTTATGTTCAAAACATATCAGAGATCTATTGAATAAATCCAGGAATTCTTCAGTAGAATTTGATAATCCCTCACTGTTATTCTTTAAACAATCTGTTGAAGAGAAAGAAAAACATCAGGATATTTTAATTTCTAACATTTCCACAGGCAGAAAGCCCCAGACACTCCACTCCTTCAAAAAGAGCTCTCGACTAGAAAGGACAGGTCTAGTCAACACTGCAGTTTCCCTATCCGCCTGCCATTGATATCTCAGACCTGCTGACCTAACGCTTCATCGAGAACACATTTCAGAATTAATTGGCCTTGATTAACTGAAAGATGAAGACTATCATCAAGAGCTTCCTGAAGAGGGAGACTGAATTATCTTTGGACTTCAAGATAAAACAAGACATTACTTTTATTTTCCAGCCCGCAAATCTGGCTTTGCCCAGCAACCGTAACAGCCATTTTGTGGAAGCAGAAGCACCAGCAGTGGAGATGAAATGGAGAGCATCCAGGAAATGGCTAGACCATGAACACAATAGTAGAAATCAGAGTGTATTATTATTCTTTAAGAAAAGAGCTGAACTTTTTACCAGCTTTGAGGGAAGCTCTGGGGCTTTCCTCCCAGTCATGGGCTCAACCCCACATCACTGCTACCATCCATCCTACACTACTTCAGGTGCTCTAATTCGCCAGACCTTTAAAAACAACAGTATTTGGGGAATTTAGGAGTTCAGCAACAGCACTGTGAGAGCAAGCCAACATCCTAGAAAATTCTCCTGAAAGTAATACGCACCATCAATAGTTTTCTGACAGACTAATGCCCTCAGATTTTGGCCCTTATGAAAGAAGACACTCTTGGAGTGGCTATAGTTCAGGATTTGTGTGTCATCTACTGGCTGCATTCAAACAAACACATACAATTCTGATCTGTGCACATTTTAGGGGCTACGTCATCACAGCAGCACGAAAGCTATAGAATGAGTCACGTACTTGCGCAGTTGGCTGCCTCCCAGGTTTCATTGAAGAACTCCGAAAGGGTCACAACTATCTGCAGCCTGTCTGAGGTCAAGATGCTTTTGGCACAATTGTGGCTCTCAGAAGAATTCTAGAAATAAAAGGAAACAAGAAAGGAAGCAAACAAGTGTTAAAAAATACAAAGGGAAATTTCTGAAATGTATTTTACACATGCACAAATAAAACAATCACAACACATCACATCGATATTTCTAGAAAAGGCAGAGCAAAAGTGATGGAACAAAAATCTTTTGATCCTCCAATTCATACTGTGAGCAACACAGCTTACTGCACATAGTCTTTGCAGATCTAGTAGGGGTGCATGCAAGTCAGTCAGAAATACCTGGAAAAAAAAAAAAAGAAAAAACAAGCACACAGACAGGACCTTCTCTGCCAGGTGGCTCACATTCATCCATTCCTGGGCCACAGCCCTGGGAGCCAGCTCAAGGCACATGCAGCCAGAGAAGAGGACAGGGTCATTCTCATTAGACTGAAGGAATAGTTGAAGGAGCTGAACCAACAGAGTGGCCTCAAACAAACCAAACCCAAGCAGAAACAGCCTGCAAAACCACTGCACCAATGCAGTCTATCAGCTGCAAACTACCCCCCAGTGCAGCCGCACCAGGAATAGTGCTCTGTGGAGCAGTGCCCGTGCTCACTCCCCCAAGCCTATGACCAGGCCAGGCTCTCACCCTCCCCAGACACAGATACCAAGCTCATCTGTCTTAGTGAGCCATTCACTGCACCCCATCCTCAAAGCCAGCTCTGTTACAACTCTTACAGCAATTTATTCTCTGGACCAAGCTCATAAAAAATGCACAGTGGCTGCAAAAGCAGTTGCAGAATAAACAGGAAGCATTCTGATCAGAATTCAGATACAGAACCATGACCTCCAGTCAGCTGACTCCCGTGCTCTAGCTCCTGGTGTCTGGCTGCTAAATTGACTTAAGCACTTCTCAAAATTGCCAAAGCTGCCAAAAGCCTCTTTGATAAGTGACGTGGGACACAGAAAAAAAATAATCTCTTTAACAAGAAACTTGTTCCTTACAGTGCTTTACAAGAGATCCAGTTTCTGCCTCTCTTTGTTAAAATGGAGGGGGCTGGGGGATGCATAAAATAAGAACTTTCCCTTGGAGGCTCAACTGCAGAAGTCAAATATTGCCACATCTGGTAACTCCCACGTTCACCCGCTTTCATTTCTACTAAATTACAGATATGCAAGAATGTTGTTTATGCAGGAAACTCGGGTTGCTTCACAAAGGCTGTGAAGCTTCCTCACCACCTGGGCCCATGAGTAGGAAAAAGCACTTTACCAAAGCTGAATCACATAGACCTAAATCAGTCCTTAAATACAGCTTGCCTGATTGATTCTTTAATTAGCCTGGTGAGGAGGATTCTACATTTCAGAGATGTTCAAAACTTAAAGTGGCTGCTCCTGTCCCGCTGCACTCTAACTATTGTTAAGATAGGAACATCAGATACCTGATCAATCGTAATCATAGCTGAGGCTGCAAAAGGCCACCTCCTTTATTTACCTATTTAGTTAATCCACACACAGAAGGAAAACCAACAGATGTGTCTTCCAGACCACAGAGGACCAGTCCTCCCAGGCTGCAAGTACTCAAGCACAACAGCTGCAATGAGTTCATACATATTCTAAGTACTAAAATATGTTTGGCAACTTAATCCTAGCCAAATATCATGGTAAAAGCACCCAAGAGAATTACACACTCAATTTCTCACTTTCAGACTACCTAGTCATCACTGCTGTGAAACACTTTCCATAAAAGAAACAAATAGAACAGACTACAAATTTGCAAACTAAAACAAGAGACCAGTGGCTACATATTTGCCCTGGAGAGGACAAGTACCAAGGGAACATGCAAGCATTCTTCCAATACAAGCACTAGAGTGGTGAGGGGAAATAGGACACTACCCAATACTTCTCTAGTGACAAGAAACTGTGCAGTGAAATTGTTTGCAGAACACTGTAGTACGTGCTTATCATCTGGGCTTGAAAAGTGACAGATTTTTCTTGTCAATGGCAATCCTAAATCTTGAAATTCAGAAATCCCAAGACTGAAAGCACAATCCACGGTACACACTGCTATAAACTTGCTCTCTGTCTGCTCTCTTACCAGGGCACCTACTTTCAGCCATCATCACAGAACAAAGGTCCTTTGGTCTGATCCACTAATATCATCCTCACACTGTGCCAGGAATTAACTTTTACAAAGGGATAAACTGGATGAGAACACACAAAACAAGCCATGAACCATGCCCAACACTAAGAAATGGAGGGGAAAAATAGAAAACAAAACAAAGCACGATCAAAGTCTGGAGGATGTAAACAGAAGATCCAGCTTCAGTCAAAGTTCTCCCACCAGTAGGGTGCACTGACTCCAACCAGTGCTCAGGCTTTCTATACACACTCCCATCAGCTGCCACACACTCCCGTCAGCTTTGGAGCCAAGAACACTGTGACACGGCTCCTCACAAGACGATGTGCATCACTCGCCCACAGCTTCACAGACCATCAATTTTCCGAGAAGTGCCAGGCTTCTAGGCTCTAGCAGTGTTCCCCACTAGTGCTGTACAACCTGTGAGCCAGAGCACTGCTTTAGCCACTGCTACATCAGCAAGAACAACTCAAGTTTTTCCACTCGCACAGCTTTCTCTGCGGTTAGAGCTACTTGCCCCCAGCCATGCCAGGAGCCGGCTGCACGGATCGTGCCACAGCAGAGCAGAAGGAGGCGGCTGTCACTGGCAGCAGCGCTTCCCAAACCCTCCCAGCCTCTGCCAAACTGCCCAGCGCACCCCGGCGAGGCTTTCAGCCTGCCTTCCCGAGGATCTCACCGCCACCGAACCCACAGGCCTGGAAGCCTCAAGGAGAGGCGCCGGATCGCCAGCCCGCCCCAGTAGCCACGCACCCCTTCGTCCCCAGGGACGCACCCCGACGGCGCGGGTGATGCTGCCGTACTGTGCGAGCAGGCGGCGGTAGTGGCCGTGGCAGCCCTGGCACAGCCGCACCGGGCGGGCGCGCCGGCCCAGGCAGCCCGTCAGCGCCGCGCTGCCCTCCGCGAACGCGGCCAGGAGGCTGCGGCACTCGGGCTCCAACTCGGGCAGGTCGCCAGGCAGCCCCGCGCCCCACAGCTCCTCCGCCAGCTCCTGCGCCAGCTCCAGCGCCGGGGTCTGGCGCNCCGAGGAGGGCGAGCGCCAGCGCCGGCAGCACCGCCCGGCCGAGGCACCGCGGCGGCGCCATGGCGGCCGCGCCGAGGAAGCGGAAGCGCCGCGCCGGGAGGGAGGCGGCCCCCTTCGCGGGGAGCCGCCGCTCATTGGCTATGGGGAAAGGGGGCGGGGAAAGGGGCGTGGCCTGGGGCGGTCCCACGGGGCGGGACGAGAGCTCATCCCGGGGGCTCGTCCCGAGAGCTCAGCCCGGAACATGGCGCTGGAGTGTGCCCAGGGCCGGGGGGTGTGTGCGCGAGCTGTCGCTGTGCCTGCGGGAAGCACCTGTCTCGGACGCATCCTGCTCCTCGGGCACCGCGGTTTCTGTACCGTGCGCTTCATCCAGCTAATGCCCTCTTCATCCGAGAAAGGGGTTTTAAGAGTATCTGTCGTATAGGAAATTACTTTAAAATATGTTGAAATACAGCAACAGTTTAAGGAAAAAATAATCCCCCAAACAGAGGAAGAAATTGGGATGGGGAAATAAACTGCAACTTTTTGCAAATAAAGTATTTCCCTCGTTTTATCTGAAGCTGGAAAGATTTGTTGGTACCTGGCTCCAAACTTCCCCGTGGCCGACTCTGAATAAAACCACCGCCACCAAAGGAAAACTCTTCTCGGAGTGGGAGGAGTGAGTACATCAGTCGGTAGCCCCTCACCGGGGCTGAAGTGCCAGGCTATCTGGTAATACCTCTCTCTGGCAGGGCCTTGACCCCACGCCTCTTCCTTCTGACTCAAGCTCTTTTCCTGCATTTCCATGGGCTTCTCACCGAGTCTGGGGTTTGTAGCGCTCTGGTAAGACACACAGAGAGATAAATCAGGGCCCTGCGCTTCCATAGCATGGTGCCTTCGGGAATAACAGAGCCAAGCAGGAACGTCCCCATCCATTTTTTGTAGCCGATTCAGTGCTGCACACATGGCAGCGGTGATGGGACAGGACACAGTGCTGGCCGACAGTGCCACGGACTATTTGAAGTGGCTCTCAGAGCAGCCAGTTGTACCCAGCTCCACCAGCACCATGTCACCTGGCCCACCTGGTGCTGGCTTGTACCATTCATGCAACAAACGTCACGGCATGGAAATATCCGAGACAGGTTTGTGAAAACACAGAAGTAAAGGTGGTGATAAAGATGCCATCAACAGGCAAGGAGCATGCAGCAGTGAGCATCTGGCTTCTCCGAGTGTCCTGAATGCCTCAGCTCTGAAGAACTGACTTTCAAAGCAATGCATGAAGCAAATGAAAACCACGTCGTGAGTGTGACATAGACAAATGCGGGAGTGTGGTCAGAAATGCGCCACATTGCCTGTACGTGCAAATGACCAGGGCGAGGGCCCTGGTTGGGGTGCCGGATCTTTCCTGAGCCCTGCTGCCCAGTCTCCAGGCAGGTCCCATCGAGGTTTTGTCCAAGGCCAGACACTACCTTCCCGCACAGCGCCTGTTGGTTTAGGGACCGCGTCTAGCAAGGCTGCTGTGTGGAAGGCTGAGGCTGCTTAGCAGGACACGTGTGTCCGGGTGGCGCCGGCGGCAGAAGATGGTCACCTTTCCGTGGCTCCCTCGCAAGGGTGGAGCCAAAACACCGAGCAACCCTGGGGCGGCGGTGCTGCCTGCACCAAGCCGGCACCCGCAGCCCTGAGACGGGGCCAGGGGCCGCTTGCCGCCCCGGAGCCACCCTCGGGCCAGCCGGCGTCCAGAGAGCCCCGTTTGCCCGAGCCGGGAGCGGGGTGTCTCCCTGGCGCGGGGCGGCACGGCCGGGCTGACCGCATCCCCCCGGCAGAGGGCAGCAGCATTCCCGCGCATCGCCCCACCGAGGGGCCGCGGGGGCTGCCAAGAAACCTCAGCCTGTCCCATACGACCCCGACAGCAGTTGCACCCCGGGAGAGCCATGGAAACACGCCCCAGGCCAGGCGCTCGGCATCCGCACTGGGGTTGTCCCTCTCGTGGATCTGCGGGCACCGGGAGGGACCGGCTTGAGGGGGACAGAGCTGCGCCTTCATCTCGCGGGTCAAGGGGGATGCACTTTCCCACGTCTTGAGAGACTTAAATATTCTCCTGCGAGTGAATGTGTTCTTCCTGCGTGTGGAAACTATTCTCGAGGGGTGTGAAGAGGGAAGGAAGAAAGAGAAAAGGGAGAAAGAAATATTTTTAAAAAGAAAAAGGGGAGGAGGGAAAATAGAGGAAAAAAGAAATCGGCATTTACACTGAGAACTCAGCTGTCAAGCTCATTCAGTTAATTTTCTTGTAGACATGGTGCCATTACCTTTCTGCTCAACCCCATCAAAGGGGTTGTACTTACAAGCAGGATTTGGCCTTGGCCAGTAAATCTCAGAAATATTCAAGAATATCAGAAATCTTGTGTGGGTATACCCAATTATTATTGAAAACACATCCTAATGTTTCAATACCTGCCCTGACTACAGGCAAGTGCATTATTCTGAAGAAGGAAAAAAAATCTTACCTTTAAAGTGCAGAAACAGAACACAGCAAATAAGTATTGATTTCCTATGCCATCTTGCTGGATCTGAGGAGATGGCAGTGTGAGCCAGGGAAAATGAACAGTTTGAAGCTGTGAACCTGGTTTTCCCTTCTCTCTAATTGTCTGTCTCCCTGTTTCCTTCAGTGCTCTTTCTCCTGAGTTATGCCACTGTGAGCTGAGAAACAAACCCTTTTTTCAAGCTTTCTTGTTATCTTTGAAGGATGATGGCTTGGATAAAACCTTTACACCAGAGGGCTGAAAAAAGAGGAACAGACCATAAATGTCAAGGCAGTGCCAGAAAATTAAGGGATGACTAAGAGTGAAAGGAGTCAGGGGTGACTGGAAGGCTGGGTGCTTGGGGAGTGCAATGGCCTCTGTAAGGGAGGCTGGGGCAAGCAGCAGCTCAGAGGGAGGGAAGAAATGGAAAAAAAGGGCTCTGCCTCCTAAGCCAAAACTGCTGCACAGAAGACAGACTACCCATCATCTGAAACAGGGGCTGGCAAGAGCAGGGAGGTATGAGGGTTGTCCACACAGAGGCATTTCTGGCATTGTGGAAATGGAAATACTTTTTAATCTTGACTAATTTCACTGCAAAGATGAGAAAGCTCAACATGAACACAGGATCAGTGTATTATATCTTCTTTGCACAACTACTCCCTGACTACAGAAAGTTTTTCTTCCACCTCTCCATCACAGTCCTGCATGTCCCTTTTAATTTACAAGGCCACCATTATCGGCTCCTTCATGTGCTGGTTGTGGCTGATGTCAAAGCCTAACTGTGGCTCACCCGATTAAATGACTCTTTTCCAGGTTCCACAGAGCATCAGAAAGTGGTCCAGGAAGCCGTAGCACATACGTAGTTCATAAAGGACACACATACATATCTTCATTACGTCCTTGACAATGAACTTGGATTAAATATGTTAAATAAACTGTCTGCATGTTGAGGCATTTTTGGTTAGTTGTGGGTCAAAATCACCCTGGCAATACTGTAGGGTTGGTCTGAACCAATTCTTATTTTCAAAAGATTATGTGAGCTTTGTTTAAAAGCAATTGACAAGCACTTGTCTAGCTGCACTGTTTATGACCAGCCTGAGCCACTGTGCTTGCTAGCGCTGTCCAGTTGGAACATTATTTGTCTATGTGAATAGCCAGGGACATGAAAACCTTCTCACTCAGGGCAAGAAGATAGAGTCATATCCATGAAGAATGAGCAAAAGGACTCAAAAGTCAGGAAAACAAAAAGCAGTTGATTCACAATCATTTAAGTCCTTAATTCAGAAACCCTCAAAATTTATCAGTGTCTTTGTAAATCAGATGTCAAATCCTGCCTGGAGCTTTCAGGAACAATAATGTTACATTGGTTACTTGAAAGTCAGGGAAGATCAGACACTTGAAAAGAGAAGACCCACTCAGGAACGTTATTCTCTGGGTAAGTACAAGAAACTTCTATCACCAACTATAACTTCTTCAATGTTAGACTTACAGAAAATGTGTATTATTGCCTCACAGAATGCTTTTTTAGGAATGTTCTGAAAATTGGTTTATTCCCTGGATTGCCAAATGAAACAAGGAAACACTAACAGCATCACAGTTTTCCAAAGAGCTGTGACTATGTCTGCTGTGCCAGGCTGTCCAAGTCAACTGCAATGTGTTTGTCTCGGGTAATTGCATGGCAAATTGTGAAAGTGACTCTTAGCTCACTTAAGCCAGATTACCACATTCTCATTTTGGAGGTTTATGGACCTCCTCCATGTCAAAGTAAGGTTTAGGGTTAGATGCCACCCAGTACATCCAACCCTTCCTTTTTGCTAGCTGTTCACTTGGAGAGAGGCTGGACCTGCACTCGACATCCTCAAAGGATCAGCAGTTATTTTTCTGACTATCACTGTCCACAAAGACCTGTCCAGGACCCATTTTCCAAATCCACCTGCTCCTGAAGTCTATTGTTGTAGCCTCTGGTGGATACTCAAGCCACTTTCAGCTGGAACAAGCTGGGTGGAGGAGCCCTGGACACTGTTCTGTCCCTGGGGCTGGGATATCAGAAGGCACTGAAGTGACCTGTGATGGTAAGTCAGAAAGCCAGCAGTAACTTTCCCATTGCCAAACAAATACAGGGAAAACACCAAGACAGACCATAAACATCAGCTATCCTTCTTTTCTATTTAGCACCAGCACACTTCTGAAGAGAGAAAACCACGACATATCTTTATAAGAAGGCTTTTATTTTCTGCAAGCATGTAACAGCATAATAGCTTCAGAAATCATATGTATTGCCATATGATCTTTACTTAGACCTTAAATGTTTGCATATAATCCTCTCTATGAATCCAGTGCACAGAGATATGTCATTTCTATGCACCTGTCAGAGTTTTTACTGTGGAAAGAAAAAAAGAAAAGGTACATTGTATTTTTAGAATAATGACTAGAAAAACAGTAATTGTCAGTGGCAATCATGCCAGCCTGTAAAAATACAGCTAGAAGTAAGTTGATGGGATTTTTTTTTTGTTTGGATTTTTTTTTCAGGATTCTGCACTTGAGCAATTGAATGATATCACATTTAAGGTCCTGTGTGGCATTGCCGTTTCCTTACTCATATGCATCTAATTAAGTCTTAATTGTGCTGTTCGTTATGAAATAAAAAAAGAGCTGTTAGACTGGATATTTTTCACATCAGTAAAACAAGATGATACAGATGAAATAGCTAATGTATAGAAAAACAAAGTATGAAAAAAGACATCTGAAGATAATGTTTAAAACCCAGCAGAAAGTTTAGGAGCAGCATCATAGCAAAATTACCACAAATAACTTCTTGAGATCAAAACAAATAATATGAAAACTATATTCTTTTTATGGCTCACTGCAGTGTGAATGACTGTCCATGCTCAGAGACACCCAGTGAGCCAAGTTTTGCTCTTAGTTACCCTGGGGTCAGCGTGGTATCATCCCAGTCTCTTCTCCAGCAGGAAGCAACCCAAAACTGTTCTTCCCTTTTGCACAGATTGTTTCCTGCCACTCATATACCTCCATTGAATTTCATCAAGTTCCCAAAGCAAAAGCCTAAAGCATGGCTCATAAAGGGAAATGGCTGGGCTTTGACAGACACTGGATCCGCTTGTACACCTGTCAAGTTTCACTCCTTGTGTTGCAGCCCCTCTGGGATGAGCCAGTGGAGGACACCCTGCAGAAGCAGGAGTCCTTCCCTCCTGCACACATGTGACCAGGATTGAAGTAATGGTGCAGGAGCTGACATGAACATCTGAACTAATCAACTAGGGAGAAAGAACATTTTGACAAGTGTCTCCAAATTTATTTGTCCTGGTGAGTTCTTTCCTTTACATCTCTTCTTTGAATTGTACCTAGATACTTCCTTTTATACATGGTAGTAGAAGAGTATCCATTCACTAATATTATTACCTAAAAAAAGTTTTTTCTTTCTGCTCTGGGTAAAGGATCACAGCAAGATGAGCGCTAACACAAGATAGCATAAACATGGCAGGTTATTCAGTAAATGTATCGAATGTAAGCATTGATTATCCTACAGAGACGCAGTCTTACCTGAAGTACTACCCATCTATGTGAATTCTGAGAAAATAAAATAAAAAAAAAAAAGAAAATAAAAGAGTATTCAGCACAATTTTAGGTTATTGTAGCAGCAAGGTGCCTGCTGGCAGAGACACCTGTGGAGGGAAAGTCCACCGTGACTGCATCCCACAGCCACATTGTTGTGAGATGTGAGGAACTTGGGAAGAGCCAAGCATTGCTCCCGCCTGGGGTATGTCACCAGCACTGGTCCATTGTGGTTTCAACAAAGGGCCAAATTTACTCATCCTCAAATTTTCAGGTCTGTTCAACGAAGTTCACCGAGGCTGTGTATCCGCAAGAAAAGGAGCATGCTTTGGTCGAGAGGCTGTAAACAAAATATTGAGCACCAGATGGACAGCAGGCACCAACAGGCACCTCCAGAAGGCTACAGGCAGTTGAAGACTGAAAGAAATTTTGTAAACAATTTCCTGCTACTCATATACCTGCTACTCATACTCAAATGAAACACATTGCCGTGTTCATCACTATGTTTCAGTTCCAGCTTGCTGCTGTGACCTGAAAGTCACTTCCCCTCTTCCAAGGATTCACACAGAATTTATATTAAAAAACCAAACAATAAATACTGTCTCAGTTGTAAATATCATGTATAGCGAATGCGACTTCGAGTGCTGAGATGATATTTATGGATGTTTTATTTGTAATAGCTTCTTTTCAAAATTATTTTTTCCATTTAGAGTGTTCTTATTTTAAAAAAAGGTCATTCTCCCCATCCCCCCCCAAAACCCTAAACAACAAACCACCAACAACAAATAAAAAACCCAAAACCCATTTTCAGTCATAAAACTGATCTAATACTGTGTACTCAATCTTTCTCTGTGAGAAGGAACTGTACAAACCTAGCTCCAGGGACAGTGCAGGCAACCTGGCCATCCTGGCCACACCAAGCCCCTGAAATCTCGGGCTGGCAGAATTTAGCTCTAGTCCATATTCAAGGGGACAGTTGCTCTGGCTCCTTCCACGGGCAAAGGACCCCAAGTAAATTTTCAAGAAGGGAAATTTCAGTGGCAGAGGAGAGGTCAGGCTGTGAGAATCTGCAAAATAATAGAATTTGACTTTCCTACCTTTCTACACCGTATTAACTGAAGTGTTTGAAAGAAAGGAGTTAATTATTCAACACGAACCTGTCAATTCTTCAGCAGCTTGGCCAAGCCTTTCTGAGCAGCACAGATTTGTGAATGTCTGGGACTATCTTACGTGAATTGATGTCTCACCGTCTTCCAGCTATTCAGATCCTGTGTACCTTTGTCCAAAAACGATTTTAAAAAAGTAAGGAACCGGTTATCCCGGAATTTCCCACGGGATTTTCAACACGTTTCCTCTTGGGGAGACACACACACACACATACATACACACATACACACACACAGACCGGAGAGTCCCCAGCACGGACTGGGGCCAGCCCCCGCTCTATGAGAGCTCCGTCCAACAGCCGGGCACCCGCTGTGGGAACTCTCCCTGCACTGTTCCTTGTCCCGAGGTGCTGGGCCCTGGCGTCCCACGTGGAGTCCCCGCCCGTGGCAGCGCGGGCGCTCTCCCCCTGCAGCCCTTCCGCGCTCTTCGGGGCACCGTGGGGCAGGCGGGGCTGGTGACAATAGATGGGTGTCCAGACGGGGGGGACAGATGGATGGACAGACTCCAGGTGCGCCCTTCCACTTGCTCACGGCTCTGTCTCGGCGAGGACAGTGCTGGGGCAACCCTCGGGGCTCACTCCCACACAGACCTCTGGAGAGCAGCTGTAATTTTTTTCTTCTTCTTCTTCGGAGCGCAGAAATACGAAGACCCGATTTGGGGCTTTTTTTTTCCAAGCCAGGTGTTCCCTTACAACTCCTGAACTTGCCATAGGGGAGGCTTACACGACTCAGCAGAGGAAAGGACAAGAGCCCATGAAACCCAGCACACACCCAGTGGAACACGGGACACCCACCCCTCCCCCCCCCCCCCCCCCCGCCGCAGCCTCACGCACACAGGAGCCGGGCACACTGCCCCTGTCACAGGTGAGGTGGGCGCCGAGGGGCGTGGGGCTGAGCGGCACCAGCAACCTGTTGACACCTGCGACCGGATAGGCAACCTTCCCGGGGCCGGGGGCGGCTTCCCACTCCCCCCAAAACCTCCCACCCTTTTCTCCTGGGCAGGGTAGGGCCGCGGGTGGCGGCTGGGGAAAGCCCGCTCGGTGCTGCGTCGGGGATCCGGGATATGCTCAGGCTGTCCTGCGCCCCTTGGGTAGGGGGCCGGGGGTCCGAGAGTCCGATACAAGCCGAGGTTTTTTGACATGGGGAAGGGGTTGTTTTGGGGAGCGGCCGTGGCTGCAGCCC
>VYZT01009768.1:47038-84099 GCA_013400735.1 Pomatostomus ruficeps
TGGGCGGCCTGGCCCGGCCCGGCCCGGCCCGGCCCGGCCAGGGCTGCATTTCGCTTTTCATGGGGCTTTTTTCTTTTTTTCTCTCGTATTTTTCTTAAGCAGACGAAGGACACAATGAAAACGGCCCCGAAGTGAAAAGGGTAAGGCCGGGAAGGGGAGCCGAGAGGAATCTCCACTCCTTTCCCGCATTCCCTTCAAACCCGAAAGGCCGGAATATTAACTTTTTTCCTCCTGCATCTTGTCAATGCTATCATGGCTTTGATGGGAGGGTCTTCAAGGTGGCACATTTCTGAACTTAACCCCTTTTCAAACTAACTCTCTACCTCCCTTGTTAGTGCCCCGCTCTGAACTTCTGAAGAGTATTTTTGTGTGAGTCAGGGTTCATTCACTCGGGGGCTTTTGTAGGACTTTCTTCCTTTCAGCCCTCAGTGTGTTACACCAATTAAAGGACGACGTGCTGTAAATGTAATGGGCCGAGCAGTGATTGTTTTTGACAAGCAACAAAACACATAGATCCACCCCTTAGATTAGGCCGTTGAAGGGAGGTTCATGCCGGTCAGTTTACTGAATAGTTCATGAACTGTAATTCTGAGGGCTTGTGTGAAAGAAAATGTCTCTCTCCCTTTCTTTTCTTTTTTTTTTTTTTTTTTCTTTTCCCCTCTAAAAGAAGAAACACCAAGCATCTAGGGGGAAGGGGATGGCTTGGGAGGGTGAGGGGAGTTGGAGGAGAGCAGAGGTGGCTTTGTCTTGTCATTTAGCAAAAAAAAAAAAAAANTTTTTTTTTTTAAAAAAAAAAAAAAAAAAAAAAAAAAAAGAAGCTAACAGTCAAGCCACTTTATGTCACTAACATGTCAGCCTCCTTTGCAGAGATGCTCCTCTCCATACATTTTATAGGCAGCCTTGAGCTAATAACCTGCTACCTGCTCCCATCCACTCAGTATTTTTATCTGGTTCAGAGCTCCCTCACAGCTGAATCAGAAGCCTTGATAATTCCAACTTCATTTCACAGGAGGAAGAAAATGTGCATTAGAATTGAATCTTCGAGAAGTATAAAACACAAGAAAAATTGTATCATATCATGGGCCTGATCCTGTTCCTCTTCGACTCAGTGGATGGAGGGGTGGGAGAAAATGTACAAGCCTCCATAACCTGAACAGGACCTGAGTTAGAGTGGTTTGGAAAATGGAAAATGATCCTTTCTCAAGTGGCCAAGGGCCAAGGTTGTGCTTGACTTCTTTATTTAAGTCAAAGCAATTTGGATATTCTCAGGGAAGAGGTAGACACAGTCACAGGCTGTGGAAAGACTGGGAATAAAGAGATGGGTGCACTTGTTCTTGAAAATAAGTTAATTTCTTCAGCCTTTCCTATGAAGGATTATCCTGGGCATGTCACATTCCCTTTAACCCCAGAGGCATCAGCAGTCCTGAAGCTGCACGGGTACCACGTGTGGGTTTGTGGAGGAAACCACAGTAGTTCGACTCTGTGGAGATGGGTTGGGAGCAGATGCAGCACAGAAATGCCTTCAGAGCTCTTTGAGAGAGGGTTATGCCTCTGCATGTGACTCCAAAAGTCAGCCTGTGGGGCAATCCCTGGAAAGTAGTCTACCTTGGGAATTCCTGCTGAAGAAACACAACATGATCTGCTTTCCACTTTTGCCTGGACACAGTTTCACCCCTGAATTGATAAATTAAATAAATAATCTTTCTTGCATTCAGATGTGTTTTTTCTCCAGACATTTTTTACTGACTCCCATGCTTGGCTAAATTGCTGTTAATTCCTGTGGGGCCCCAGCAAACCCCCATGACACTTGTGAAAATGACGTGGGCAGCTCTCTCTCTGAGATCCAGAATTACTGCCATGCAATAATCAGATCGGAGCCATCTGAGCCTAGGTAGCAGTGAACAGCATTTTTTTCTAACCCTTCCTTCCTTCAGTTCAATACAATGGGACCTAATTCCCTCAACACTTTTTTTGGATGCAGCAAGTTGTTTACACTGGTAATAAGCTCACTGTATGCGCTGTAAAATTTGTACTTGTTACTGCAGGAGATTAATGAATATGTGAATCACAGCTGAGGAGTTTAACTCTCATTGACTTCATTATGCAGAAGGTATCAGGAAACAAAAAGACACGTGTGCTAACTCATAAACAGAAGTACATCTCTAATTCCAGTCTGCAGGCCCCACTAGAGCAGACTTTACATCTGCTCCCCCAAAAGAACAGCTCACGCTGGCACACAGACCACAGTCATTTGAGGCCACAAATGCCACAGGAGATGGGGATGCTGTGTGGATGATGGGCACATATCAAAAGGGAGATGCCTGACTTGGAGGTGTGAGACCTGCTCCCGAGGGAGGTGGATCAGAATAGGAAGGAGGTCAGTGAGTGCCCTGGCAAAGGCTGAGATCACCATCTGATCCGTGTGTTTGATTAATGACAGTGCAAAATGCTGCAAAATACTGTGGCATACACAGAAGTATGTAAAAAAAGGCTCCTCCTCTATTTCCCACCCTTCTCAGCAGAGGTGGGAGAAAGCTCCACCTTTGATAAAATTAAGTGGAGATATTTCTGCAAACAGAGGCTTCCTGGAGAATTTATTCTTCTTGTTCCTTTCCAGCTAGGTCTTTCAGAAGACTGAGCTCTGGAAAGCTAAGGAAATTTTTCTTTTTCAGGTTGGGAGAGAATATTCTATGTAGCCAAGCAAAACAAGTTATAAATTTGTAAACATTTCTATCATGCAAATGGCCCGTTCTGGTTGCAGTAGGGCAATTCTCATTTGGGAGAGAAAGCATAACCTGCACAGGGGTTGCCAGTCGTACGTAATGTAGCCGTCCTAAGCCCGTGCCAAACAACCTTTCTGCTATGCCAAACCATCCCAGATTTTGTGTAAATTTATTACACCAAGCACACAGCAGCTGTTTAATTGCAGAGAATTTAGGACAGGAAGTGAAGAATAAATCTGCATCCAATTGAATCCGCAGCATGTAATTATCTGGAGCACAAATGGGTAAATAACTAAAACTAATGTGTCTAGGAAAATAAAAGCACACATATAGACACATATTTGTGTGGGGAATGGAAGTGTGTTTCATTCAAGTAAAATGACTCACTAGCAGCGTTCCCTTGATCTGGCTCCAAGTGTTTGCAGTGTGCCTCCGATTCTCTCCTGAAGAGAGCTACATGACTTCAAAGCATGGTAACTTTTTTCCAGGTATTACAGAGTACTTTACAGCAGCAGGTCTCATGACCTGGAGGCAGGAGGAAGTCAGCCTGTAAATTCATCACAGAAGTTAATGGAGATTTGTGCTCTATACTCTCTGGCTATACTCTCTTCCAAGGGATGAAGATGAATGAGAAAAAAAGCATCTACTTTCACCAGAGAAGAAATTACTGTGTTTGTGGCTTCCACAGAACCAGAGAAAATGAGGACTGGGAGGGGTTAATTTTTATTTATCTCTTCTCAGACAGAAATACGATATTTTTCACTCTTTTTTTCAATTCTGTACTTTTCCCAAGGAGAACAAAGAAGAAGAAATGTGGCTGTGTTTTTTCAGAGCAGATTTTAATTTTGCTGATTGCTGTGAAAATTCATATTTGAAAATGAACCAGTAGAAAAGTATACATTCAATGAAGGTGGACAGGCTGCAGTAAGCTGTCACCCCTTCCCTCTGCCCCCCCAAAATGTGGGGAAAGTTTTCTATCTTGTAGATAGATGATTGACAAGTAATGTAATCTCCTGGGGAGATGGTTTTCAGATCTCCTCCTCGAATAGATGTCAAAAGCACCGTCCTGCTTATCCAAGTTAATACGGTGTGAATACAGCACTGAGTAGCTGCTTGCAGCAGGATGGCTGCAGTCTGAAAAATCTGTAACACACATTTACTCATAAATGTGGTATCCAGAAAGAGTGCCTACTAATCCACTCCCTGCATTTTCCCTCTTCTCTATGTAATTTTCCATGTCTTGCATAACCATTTGGACGCTCATGTTAATGCTGTATACCCATTCCCGAAGCTATGAGCCACTTTTGCAATCTTCTTAGCTCTCAGGGTTTCTCAAACAACCCACTGAAGGGGAAAAAAAACTCCACTGAACTAATCATACACATTCCTTTGGGTGGAATAGTTTATTAAAGATTTTAAAATTTTTTATAATGCAGATATTTTTTGGAGATGAAGCAAATGGAGAGGATCAAAGCAATTTCTCATTACTGGGTGGCTGAATGATGGTTAGTGAGACTAGAGGAGATTGACTGTTTTGTAGAGAGATTAGCAGAATTCACATTGCCGCTGAATGAAAGGTGGAGGAGGCAGAAACCCTAAACAAGAGAATTCAATTACTTATGAAAGGAATAGGGTAAATGAGGATTCTCTCCTTGGGTTTGCTCCAGGAAATATTTCTGAAAAGTTTGTTGAAGAATACCAGTCATCCAAACCCTAATTTTGCTATTATGTAAAAACGCGTTGCTCCGTGGCAGCTTGTGATTTGGAAATGCTTCCCTTGTTTTGTGTATGCTGTTGGCGTGTCACCTCTTCATTTAATTTCATTCTCAAATTACACCACCCAGTGCAACTTGTTTGCACATGTGGCAAGGATTTCACAAGGAATATAAACCTGATCCCAAGCCCACCGGAGTTAAAGCACACATCCTCCTCAGCTTCCCTGGATAACAGCCCCAGCGGAGGGAGCAGTGAGCCACCTTCCTGGGCTGTGGGTGTGATTGCTGCTTCTGGGAGGTTTGCTGTGCTCTCATCTCTGGCGTGCCCTGGCACAGCCTGAGACAGCCTAGAGTTCATGACCTGGGAAGTTTAGAATTTCAGTTTATCTGCTGTGTTGCAATACTGTAAGCAATATGGCATGGTAGGAAGTGGCATTTATTCCATGGGTTATTAGAGCAAGGTCTGTTGATTAAGAAGCAGCATGTTCTCAGTGCAAGCCTCCATTTCTTTTGGGTCTCCCTGGAGCAGGACAGTCCTCCCAGGTATGCAATACTCTCCCATCTCCCCATTTGAGAACAAGAACAGAGGGATCCCAGATCCCCTAGGACCTCCAGGAACTCCAGATCAAGGACTAAGAGCTGAGGCAGTAAGTTCTGCAGGGCTAGGTAAGGAGAAGGTTTCCCAAAGACACTACTTCCCTCATCCTGATGTACCAGAAGACATTGCTGAACAGACTCAGAGTGGAGAGACACTGACCTGCAGATATTCCTTCCATTTCCTTCCAAGAGATTTCTCCTTTCCATACCTGCTGGGCCCCTGCCATCCCCAGAACTGTCTCTTACTGCTACAAACCTGACATAACCTCATTGCCTTCCTACCTACCACCCTGCCTCAATCTGTACCTGCCAACTTCTGTTCCCTCCCCTCTGGGTGCCTCTGAACCTCCCAAATCCCCCCAGCTCAAGGGACACAATTCCATGTCTTTTGGGCCTATCAAAACCCCCTCCATAGCTTTGGATGCCATAGAAAAGCCCCACAGTCTCTCAGCAGTCAGAGTTATTGGGCGAGGTGCTGTACAGGATGCAGAGGACAAACTGGTCTCTGCCTTTCATCATCTCCTAAGTCATGTCCTCAGTTTATTCTGTCCCCTCCCAGCCTTCCCTCTCATGCATTCCCACTGCAGCAGGTGGGGTTACATTTTATTCACTCTGTTCATAAATGCATTTTGGCTATGTGGTCTGAAGGTTTAGACAGGGACTTTGATAAGAACAAGGCAACTTTTGAGGATCCAGCTCAGGTTTTTTTTCACTCTCTGAAAAAGCAAACAAAATTTTCTTCTTCCTGAGACTGAGATTAAGGTCTTACACACGCTGTAGATCTGGAAGCAGTCAGGAAGGCAGATCCCTCTCTGCAGCAGAGTTTAAGAGATCTACCCCAACCAAACATGCTGGGTTGACCTCAAGTGCAGGAGAAGCTGGCAAAGGGTGGCTGTGTAACAAGTTATCTTTTCAACGTTTTCCAAGGTCCACTCTTGGTCTTCTCCCAATGCTCACAGCAAAAAGTGACACTCAGAAAATCAAGTTTCTGGGGAAAACCACCCCCTTAATGGAGCAGAAGAACTCAGAGGAGCTGGATCTGCAGGTGGGGGAGTGGGTGCTGTTCCATGAAAGTAAATGAAGCTGTGCCACTCTCCTCATGACCTACAGTCCTCAACTGTATAATACATGCCATGTACAACATGTAGCAGACTTTCTTGCTCCTTGGAGATGTTCCTGTTTGCAGGAGGAGTTCAGGAGACTGAAAGAAAGTTTTGCGCTGCCTTTCTACATCCCTTCTCTAATAAATTGTTAGCCAGGTTCTTCCTTACTCTGTATATCTATTCCATCCCAACAGCCTAATTATTGCAAAGAGCTCATTTCTTGCCAAATTTCTTAAGCTTTTTACTGGTATTTTACTGGTCACAAATCCTGTAATGATTTGTCTAAGATTTTTTTGCATTCTCCAAATATCTGGCAGTTTCAAAATTCATGTGTAACTCAGGACTGAGTTGTGAGGTATTTAGGAACATCAGCTTGTACCAGAACCATTTCTGGATAAGTTTTCCCACCTTTTACATACTTTTCTCTTTAATGAGACAGTGACAGTTCTGACAATGACAGTTCTGATCTCTCAGGGATGACAGCATTTGCCAATAGATTTTCTAGTCCCACAACACGTTACATTCAAAGCAGAGTCTTTGGGAAGTATCTACATTTCTCCAGCATATCTGATCCTGGAGAAGTTTTCAGGATATGCACTGGAAAACTTTGAACCATGTTATGGAAATGGAGGGACTATCTTCTCTTCTAGAGTGCCTCTCTTGAGCAATCTGGCTCAGGGAAGCATTTGAAACTGACTTCCAGCAGGCAACTGGGACAAGCTGTCTGTAGCAACTTTCTTATTCCAGGGAGTGGGTGTGACTACATATTCCACTACTTCTCCCACTCGTAGGCAACCTGCCTTTCTGAACTCCTCTTCATTAAGGCTCTGGATTACTTAGACCATTGTTGACATTAGAACTTTAACTTTATAAATTAAACACAAAATCTTCGCATTGACATAACCTATATATTTTTATTTCAGAGCAGCCTCCCATCTGCAGAGACCTGTATCTGGTTCTAGAGGGGCTACAAATCCCCTATGGGGTTTTAAAATTGTACCTGTCAAGAAAAAACTCTGATTCTGAAGTAGTTAAATCTCTCACATCACTGCTGGTGGTGTTTTCTTACCCAGTTTATATAATGAGTCTGCAATATTGGCAAACCCACAAATAAGGTCTTCGTAGTAAATTCAGAGCCCCACAAAACTCTGCACATCTGTGACTGCCTGGGAAACTGCCCAGTCCTGTGAGCAGCCATATTTTTCTTTTTGCTAGAGAAAACTTTCCCTTGCCAGGTTGTGTGTCCATAAGAAGGAGCCCCTTTTCAGAGCAACTCTCATTTCAGGAAGCTCAAGTTCAGTGGTAGCCTTGATCTGATCCCAGGCTAGTTGTAAATGCAGCCTTTCTTACCAGCAGTCTCTGAGTGTGCCCTGAGCCATCTCGGCAGAGCAGACAGGCTGAGAGGGCCCTATTTTGCAGTGACTGCTTCCAAGATCACTCAGTGTCAGCCAGAAGCCGGCACTTTCAAGTGCTGCTTACTGACACAGTAGAAATGCTGTCTCCTGCCCTTCACCCCTGCTCTTTGCTTCTACTGCCACTTGCCAACTCTTCTTAAAACTAAGTATGGAAATCAGGCTGCAATACCCAAGGTGTTATTCTCCCACGGCAGTGGCTGCACCTACAACTATGTTCCTTCTTTCAGCATGTTCTACTTTGTCCTGAGACATGCAGTACTGCCTCCCTTCAGCAGACCTGTGGATGACATCCAAGTTGCTGCTGAAGGCACCTTTAGGTCTTCAGTGGTCTGTACAATGCCTTCTCCCCAGACAGTGTGGGGCAGTTTAATGGGTCATTGCCTCTAAAGATGAGCCTTGAGTCTTCATTATGAAGTAGAACAAGTGACTTCAGGACTCAGAGGAACTATCCTTGATCCCTTACCAGAGGCAGAGCTTCACAGTTTTTTCATTAACTAGAGTTGTTAAAAAGACATGTGACCCAGCACTCACACTCTCTCTGTTTGCTGCCCATAACTCACAACTGCACAGTCACCATATGTTCTGGATCTGTTGGTGTTAGCAAGAATTTTGGCTCAACAGAGGACTGCGACAATTATTGGCCTCCAAATCTACACTACCTGCAGCCTGGGGGAGTTTCCTTCATATCACATTTAGTCAGCTTCTCCCTGGCCTAAACAGACCTCTGTGCAAGGGGTGCTGCCCAAGTGGTGTTCTCTGACAAGTGATGAATTCATGCACACTTCAGGAGCTCTGTGACAGAGCCAGCCTGCAGCAAGTGAGGATCATCATGGCATTAGCTTCAAACCTGCACCTCTGCTCCAAAGCAATCTGCTTGTGCAGGCACCACCCGATGCACAGCAGCACTCACTGCTCAGATATCCTGGATCTCAAGGTGCATCTTGGATCCTCTTCAGCTTTCTTTTACTAGCAGAGTACAGACCCTGTTGTGACACCTTCTTCTCCTGTAAGCCAGGCCGTTCACGCCCTACAGATTGGATACTCTTATCAGATCTACTTCATCCATGCAACACCTGCAAGAGTGACAGTCTAGACCCCACTGTGGAGACACTAGCCCCTCACAAGGCTGTGGAGATGCTCACCACGGCCTCTCCTCACTTCAGCCCATGCCCACCCACTGACCTGTATGCTCGGCCGGTCCCGCTGTCCTCAGAGCAGGCACACCCTCACACAGCTGGCCATGGACAACCCACCTGCCTGGGAGGGCTGGGGCAGCAGCTCTGACCCTTCTATGTCCTTGTACTTTCAGGTCAATAAGTTGCACCTTTTCCCCTTCAAAGCAGGGCAAGGGCTTTCACTGGGTACCACCAGTCACTCCATTTTGGTCACACTCCAGGCTACGGTTACTGTGGTATTTCTCTACCTGCTGGCCTTAAATGAGCAGTTAACAGGGCTTAGCAAATATTTTCCCTTTCACGCAAACCAACTCCATCCTTCCTTGTAATCACTCAGAAGTGCAGTCAGGAGGATTCTCATCCCATGTGCAGACTCTTGCTTATACTCACTGTGACTGCAGCACTGAGCTACTCTCTCTCTGCCCCGCAGCAATGTCCCCTTTCTGCACACAGCTGCAGCTGAGGCCCGTGACAAATTCCAGCACCTCTCAGAACAGCTCTGGCCTCCTTTCGCTGGTCTTTGCAGGCCAGGCCAAGTCCAGCTGAGTCCCTCTAAACTGGTCCATTGCCAAAGCATCTTGGCACCCTTTGCTGGAGGTATGCCAAGAGGGAAGGTTCCCCAGGTTCTTCTTAGCTTGGGTAGATTCTCCCCCTCTCTTCCCTGAGACCCCAGTGAGCCCCAGTCTGCTGGGATGGTTTCTGGCTTTGGAATGTGTGCCCCAGTTTGAAAACTAAGCTTTTTTTTTTTTTTTTTTTTCCCCTGCAGGTAGTGTTTCAGACCTATTTAGTTCCTGGGAAACACTTGCTGTCCATCTTCTCTGACACAAGAGTTCTGGGCATGCCTTCTCAGATCATTCACTGCAAATTTTTTTGGCCTATTTCTTATGTATTGGTACAGCTTGTTTGACTTCTTCCCTTTCTGTTTCTGCAGTTGTGACAGTGTTATAAAGCTAGGCAGTAGAAGTCCTCTGACAGCCTTAATTCCACATCAGGTTTCTGACTTTTGCAACTTTCTGATTTCCTTGTACTGTTGGTATTTTTAGCTTTTTTAATCCTCACTGCTGTCCTGCTCAGTTAGTAACCTCCAAGCTTGCCAAAGATTCCTTGGCCTCCCCTGTCCCCGGAAAAGCTGCTGGTCCTCAGCCATCTGGTTACTGGTTCCTTATTCATTTATTTTGAACTTGTTCCAGCTTCTGCTGCCCCTAAAAAATTTTACCTCCAGTCTCAGGCCATCTCCTAAGCCTTTCAGCAAAGCCTTCAGATGTTGCTTTAATCCCTTCTGCAAGGTCTCATGCTATTTTCTTAGGTCTTTAGACCTTATTTTAGTCACTTGTGATAGCCTCCATTTCTGCAGGTTTTGTTCATAGAATTCCACAGGAAGTCTCAGTGCATGGCGAAGCACAGCATTCCTGTTTTCCATTCTCTACTGGAAACAGCTCATTTGATATAAACTGGAATTGCATTTGCCTGCTTGGCAATGCTATAACTTCGGAGTCTCATGGTCAGAGTGTGGTAAGTAAGAGAAGGAGGTACTTTTTCCCCCCCTTTTGCATTTCTATGTAATGAACTTCTGGCTTCAAGCACAGATGCTTCCGATTCACCTTTAAGAACATTTTGCAGAATTACAAACCATCTCCATTATATTTATAAGGGCCATCATCTCTTCCTGAATAGCCTCATCCTTCTCTTTATAGCTGACGCTCCTATATTTTGCATCAAGCTATTTATTAAAAATATAAATCTTCTTGAGATATTCCAGGAGTGAAATTGCCTTCCAACATAGCCCCAGCATAGCCAGCAGTCTTGTCTTCTCTAGCTAACTCCTTTTCCACCTCATAGCTCTGCAGTGGTCCTTCATTTCTCCCACAAGGTGTTATATGCTGGATTCCCTTCACAAGAAAATGCTTGTGCTTCAGATGAAACATTCAGTTTCAAGAATGAGTCTAACTCAGATGGAGCTGTTCTCCAGATCCTTTTTATACTCCAAGGAAGGGAGCAGGCGTGTTCAGGGCACAGTTCATCTTATCTTGACATGGGAGTCTGAAACAGGTCAAGAGAGTGAGATTTAGAAGTGGTGCCCTGCCCACTGTGAATAGAAAAAGACACTCAGGACACGAAAACAGGAGCAGATGACTAAAGTTAAGTGGAATTTTCTACCTTCTAGATACTCAGACTTCCCCTGAAATACCTTCCATGATGCTTTTAAAGATTGCAGGGGGAGAAACTGCACAAGCAGCCAAAACTAAGCTCCTGGACATCCAGAGAACTTTCTCCAGTTTTGACTGGCCTTCTGTTAACTTGTCTCCTGTAACTAATTCCTTCTTGTGCCATTTTAAGAAATTTGAGTTAAAAAACCTCAAAGCCACTTTTACCCTTCTCAGTCACTTTTAAGTGTTGCTATATAGAACATAGTTAAAAAGTAGTAGTAGTGTGCACCTTTTACCAGCCTTCCCAAAGCTGTATTAACTGTGAAATCACTGTAAAATTGTTTTTGCAGTGACTTTTGTTTGCTTTGCTTCCAGTCACAGCTGCCAAAGGGAAAAAAATCACATGAAAAATGCGGTAAAATTCCATACCAAGGATACAAATTTGGTCTGCAACTCCAGGAGCATCAGCTGAGAAAAAAGCATCTGTAAGTAATAATTTTCTCTTGTTTGGTATGTTTCTTATAGCTATAGCTACAAGAAGCTTTTCCCACACTTGGAATTTGATCCAGCTAATACACCTTCATTAGTAATGCACTGATTACCAGGGGTTTTGCACAAATACTGTTCAATTGTGCCAGAAAATTCATTGCAGGAATGCTGAAGTTAACACTGACACCGGCTCTCCATCTGGAAGACAAAGTGATATGAAAATATGGTTAAGCAACAGAGACCCCGTGTTGCCCTGCCCAGAATGATTTCCAAAGCCTCCCAGAGATGCCACCTTAAATTTAAGAACCCGCCTCTAATCGGAGTCCAAAGCTCTCAAAGCCACATGACTGCTACTAGAAGACAAAGGAAGTAGGAAAACATATAAAGATCCAGTGTAACTCTTGAACAGCCTCTGCTGCTCCATAATAAAGGAATAATAGTGTTTGGCCCTCTTATAGCACTTTATCTGGGGATCTCAGTGGTTACACAAAGGATGAGTTAGTTTGTCTCTTAGCCTAAACCAGAAAAATGTCCAAAACACAGCTGTGGGAACACAGTGCCTCTCCAGTTCAAATCACAAGTCTCTGGGAGCTCTTCAACACATGGAGAAAGCCTTGCTCATGGAATATACCTTGTTCCATCTCCATGACACGGTTTAACTCCAGCTGGCAACTAGTACCATGCAGCCACTCGTTCACACACACCCCAGTGGGGTGAGGAGGAGAAGAGGGAAAAAAAGTAAAACCCATGAGTTAAGAACAGTTTAATACTGAAAATAAAATAATAATAATAGTAATAATTAAACCAATAGTAGTAATGAAAAGGAAGACAACAAAAAGAGAGACATAAAGCCCAAGAGAGGTACTTTATACTCAACACAATTCTTCACCATGCACTGACCAATGCCCAGCCTGTCCCTGAAGCACAATCAGCTCCTTCCAGACAACTCCTTCAGCTTATATACTGAGCATGATGTTCTATGGTATGGAATATCCCTTTGGCCAGTTTGGATCAGCTGTCCTGGCTACGGTCACTCCTGGCTCCTTCTGTGCCTCCTCCTGTGCAGAGCATGAGAAACTGGAAAGCCCTTGATTTTGGGTAAGCACTACTTAGCAACAACTAAAACATCAGTGTGATACCAACATTGCTCTCATGCTGAATCCAAACCACAGCACTGCACAAGATACTGGGAAGTAAACGAACTCTGTCCCAGCTTAAACCAGGACACTCCCTTTAGGCACAGGAAGGATGCAGAAAAGCTGAGGGTCGCATGGAGCGTACCAGAAGCAACTTGGCATTTCTTTGCTACCATTTCTGAGCTGGTACGTATGACATCTTTTGCACACTAAAAATACAAAGTAAACTTGAATTATTTTATAAGAGAGCTTGAATTAGAATACACATATATATTACATATATATATATAAAAATGCATATATTATATATACATATAAAAATACATTTTACAGAAATATATAGGCAATAAGACAGATGTGTACCATGTAAGTAAAAAAACTTGCTTTTTCTTGACATTTTGCATGCAAATTCTTTTTGGTAGAGAAATTCATGCTAACACAAAGAAGTTTTTTTACCAGAATTTGAGGTGCAAGATATTTTTNCATAAAGCCCAAGAGAGGTACTTTATACTCAACACAATTCTTCACCATGCACTGACCAATGCCCAGCCTGTCCCTGAAGCACAATCAGCTCCTTCCAGACAACTCCTTCAGCTTATATACTGAGCATGATGTTCTATGGTATGGAATATCCCTTTGGCCAGTTTGGATCAGCTGTCCTGGCTACGGTCACTCCTGGCTCCTTCTGTGCCTCCTCCTGTGCAGAGCATGAGAAACTGGAAAGCCCTTGATTTTGGGTAAGCACTACTTAGCAACAACTAAAACATCAGTGTGATACCAACATTGCTCTCATGCTGAATCCAAACCACAGCACTGCACAAGATACTGGGAAGTAAACGAACTCTGTCCCAGCTTAAACCAGGACACTCCCTTTAGGCACAGGAAGGATGCAGAAAAGCTGAGGGTCGCATGGAGCGTACCAGAAGCAACTTGGCATTTCTTTGCTACCATTTCTGAGCTGGTACGTATGACATCTTTTGCACACTAAAAATACAAAGTAAACTTGAATTATTTTATAAGAGAGCTTGAATTAGAATACACATATATATTACATATATATATATAAAAATGCATATATTATATATACATATAAAAATACATTTTACAGAAATATATAGGCAATAAGACAGATGTGTACCATGTAAGTAAAAAAACTTGCTTTTTCTTGACATTTTGCATGCAAATTCTTTTTGGTAGAGAAATTCATGCTAACACAAAGAAGTTTTTTTACCAGAATTTGAGGTGCAAGATATTTTAATAGCTTGTTGGTCTTTAATGGCCTGGAGTTGTGCATAATTTATCCTGAGCACCAGTCAGTTAAAATATTATTCATCCAATTGTTTTATTTTTAAAATCTTTCTGAGACATCTTGCACCACATGTTGCATAGGATATAGTCCTCTAGATATCCAAACAGCTCTTGATTCCTCAAGTTTAAAACCCTCAAACTAATGGCTCCAGGCAATAGTTTAGAGCTAGGACAGCATTGTTTAAATGTAAACATCCTAGACTGCAGTAGCCCTTGTCTATGCCTTCCTCCCCTGGAAGGTGATGGTTTCCCTTGTTCAAACAAAACACTTCTTCAATTCTAGGTCGCTTTCTTGGTCTCAACAGCGAACAGTCTGGACTCACTGTAGCCACTGTCCTTGACACAGCTTGTTTCAATGTGTAGGGAAAGTCGTCAAAACTAAACCGGTAAAGACCTCCAGTCAGCCAGTTCTGCCACTAGGTTAAAAAACATACATTTAAAATGCCACGACTGTCTAACATGTCACTTGAAATTCTCCATAGCAACACCAGTTTGGTACGGTAGTGGGAAAAGAGAGCATAAAAAAAATCTAAGATCTACAAAAAAGGCCTTCCAACTTTAAAGCAAACGTGTTCTTGGAGACCTGAAGGGTCTGTTGTGCAGATGGGTGTTTGCTCCCGTTGCTGGAATCAGACACTCTTCAGCCAGGAGGAAAGGGGAGTCAGATAGCGTATTACCATGCAAAAGCAGCGAGCTCTGCCCGTGATGATTGCAATATTAACTCACAGGGCTTCCTGCGGCTGAGAGGCAGCGGCGGCCGCGGCAGCAGCGAGTTTCACTTGCCCCCTGCCCCCCACCCCCAAGCTTCCAGGTTCAATAAAGATTACATCATGGAATAAGTATGCCATGTAAGCCTGAGAATCAAAGCCGTCACAATTGGCGGCTGTTTAACTGTAATGTCGCTGAAACACACACTCCCCCTATGTGCACACACACTCTCCCCCGCACCCTCCCAGCCCATCCCGAGCCCTCCGCGGCTCCTACGATTAAGGGTAGTGTTATTGGGGAGAGGAAAATCTGATCAAAACTGTCGACCGCAAACTGACAATTTTCTATGGATTCAATAAAGGCCACCTTAACTATTTCCCTAATTAATGGATGACATCTTTGGCTGGAGGAGAGGCGCTGTATTCTACTCTGCCTTAGTCTTTGTTAACCTTCTAATTAACTTTCGTAGGTCACCCAGGTCTCCCAAACCTAAAAGTGAAGAGAGCCATTGTGCTAGAAGCAGTAAACTTACTTTTTCTGCCTGGGTACTTAAAAGGGAGAACGATTATAGACAGGGAAAAATAACTCCATTTAAACTCTTTGTGACTGCAGAGAATGCATAGGTCCCTGCCTTAGAAAATAATTGAAACACCTTTTATACCAATATTTGCATGCATAATACACCAAATTAGCAAATATACATCTAAACTCAGCTGCACTTCCAAATAGATTAGGGATTTGGAGGGGGTTTTGGTCTCTTTTTTTTCTCTTTTCCCCCCTTTTTTCTGGAATGCGAATTTAGTGGGTCAACAAAAGGAATTGGATTTCTTGAGCAAATTGCAACTGCAACAGCCACTAGCTTTTACACGGCATGATCTCCAGTAAAGAGCCTGGGCTAATAGTACACACATATGCATTCTAGCACTATAATATTAGACCAGATTAATCCCTGTGGTAAGATCATTGAAGTCAATGGAATTGTATCAGAGATGAATTTGGTTCACTGCCTTTTGTGGAATCTAATATGAATTGACCATTGAGCTGGAGGCATCAAAGATGATAAATGCAGCCCTCTTTCAAACAGTCTGATGCAACCCAAAAAAGGGCAGGCAGAAGGCATTTAGGATGGGTGGCCTTTTCTTCCGTCTACTGCTTTCTCAGGGAAATTCTGCCCTCATTCACGCCCATTGACTGAAGTCAATTAAATTATTTTAATAAATTGTAATTAAAATTCACAGTGTACAATGAAAGACTGAAACTTCATAGCACAACTTGACTAATAAACCTGAAGTTAATTGCTTCTTGAAAGTAAAGATTTAGAATGTTTCTTTGGCTTACAGAAGAGACATGAAATTAATTGTTCCTAGTTTTCTCTACTCAGGAGAGGACAACAGAGCAGAGTAGAAGAGAGTATTAATTGTTCCCCAATATAAACATAAAGATGCACATCCCTGCACAAATATCTGACTATGCCGCCCATATTCTTGGACAGAACAAACAGAGCTTAAAATTTACATGGAAAAAAATCTGAAAGAGTATGGTTTCAGAAATTTTTTGATTAACTGAGGAAGAAGCCTGATATAGTGATTAAAACAGGCCTGAAAATCAGGCTACCTCCAGATTTATCCTTCACTGTTATTGGTTCACAGTGGAAAATGCCAGCTTTGACCTTGATGCTTTTTCTCCCTCTTTAGAGAAGTTATGTGTCAGTGAAGTAGCATTAAAAAAAAAAAAAAGGCCTTGAACTAACCAGGTGTGAAAGCTGCAGTCATGCAAAATGCAACATGTCTAATGAAGAGTCTGAGTTCTTGAAATTCTTATTTTGATGGTTTGATTCTGCCACCGCGTACATATTTTCTAGTAGAATAATTGGCATGTACATTGACATCTACTGCTCTTTACTCTCCAAACAAGCAGTGCAAAGTATATTAATCATCCTCCCAAAGGTCCCTTGATTGTCCTAGAAACATCTTAGCTGTGGATAAGTAAGACCCGAATCTCTGAGGAGATTTGAATCGTGTCACCTTTCAAAAATATCCTCAGTTGGACGTGCCTTGTATGTTTCTGCCTGCAATATCCTGAAGGAGATTTGGCATCATGTAGGACTGATCGATGGGGAAAGACGATAAAATTACGTGTATGGGATCAAGATACAGAAGAGAAGCAGTTCACCTTCCCTTCCTCTGGAAGTCTCATCACTGTACAGCTGGAGGACTAATGGAGGCCCAGGGCTCTACCATGCTCCCACTGAACACCACAACTGGGTAACGTTTTACCTGACTGTTCAGACAAGAGACAAGTCATCCCACATCAATGGTTATGTATTGGCCTTTATAACTAATGAAAGCTTTCAGGGTCCCCAGCATCAGGCTCTCCCTCTGAAGGAGTATTGATACGAAAGTCAGAGATCTTCAGAGAAGCGGATCGCTGTTAAGGTTCTCAGGAAAACTGGGTTTGTCCTCAGACACCAACACAACCCTCCCATGTGACATGGAGCTGGGAGGATTCATCTCACCTGACTTTTAATATCCATGTGAAGTTTTCTGCACCTGAGCCTTGTGAGACTGAATGCCTTGAGAGCCAATGGAAGGAAAGGCATCATACAACTACTAACCAAGAAGTGCTTATTTGCGATGTCTGGTACAGCAAGAAGGAACTGTGCTCCAGAAGAAGTTTGCACAATTGACTATGACAAGTCCACAAACAAAACTCAAACATTTGCAGCTAGTAATGCAAATGCCTGTCTGTGGGCACATGAATCCCACCTTCAGTCCCTCTGCACTACTGTTCCCTGTTTGTGAGAAGGAGATAATGATATTTCCATGCTTCTATTTTCTGCCCTTTTTTCCCCTCTTAAACAGTAAGGCCCTTAAAGACCTGTCTAGGATTCACCAGGCAGAAAGTGGACAGCTACTTTTAGGGCATCTACTAAATTGGTAATTTTATGAAGTAATTAATTTCATCCAATTTCAAAATCTAAAATAGATCTGAAAAATGCACCACAATTTTTTTTTCCTCAGCGTATAGGGAAATGAATATAACCAAATCTGCAATTTGGATTTTTAAGGTCAAGTAAAATTATTTTTTTCTGTTTGTTTATACAATACCAATCACAACAGAGAACTCTGATAAAAATCGTTTTGGTTTCTTGTTATACTGTTTTAACTGCCCTTGCATCTTAAGTAATCCAATGACTAATTAATTGGGAAAATCTAGTCAATACTCAGTGGAATAAAATGTAAGACATTTTTCTCAGTGTCACAGTTTAACTCCAGCTGGCAACCACACAGCTGCTTTCACACTTGTGCGCGCACACACACACACACACACACACACACACCCCTCCCACCAGTGGGATTGGGAAGCAGAATCAGAAAGAAGTTAAAACCCATGGGTTGAGATAAGAGCAGTTAAATGATTGAAACAAAATATAATAATAACACTATGATAATAATTGCAAAGAAAAGGAAGACAACAAAAAGAGAGAGAAAAATAAAACCCAAGAAAGACAAGTGATGCACAATACAATTGTTCACCCCAGCTGATCGAATCCCAACCCATCCTGAAACTAAGACCAGCCCCTCCCAGACAATTCCACACAGTTTACATATGGAGCATGATGTCCTATGGTATGGAATATCCCTTTGGCTGGTTCAAGTCCCCTCTCCTGGCTGTGCTCCTTCCCAGCTTCTAGTGCACCTCCTCTTGGCAGAGCATGGGAAACTGGAAAGTCCTTAACTTTGGGCAAGCACTACTTAGCAACAACTAAAACATCAGTGTGTTATCAGCATTATTCTCAACCTGAATCCAAAACACAGCACTGTACCAGCTACTAGGAAGAAAATTAACTCTATAACAGCCAAAACCAGGACACTCAGCAAAGAACGTAACTATTTAAAACTTCTTATTTCAAACGAAATGAATGACCTGTGGAAATATTTCACAGCAGCTGGGACACTCATTATTTACCTTCTTGACACAACACACTGGGTTATGTGTACCTAGAACTGGAATTAACTATCTGACTCTGATATTAAAGTAATTTTTCACAGTCTTCAGTTCAGCCTATCATTTTCCAGAGGAAATCAATTTTTACCACATAGCATAGATCCTGGTAGTGTGCAGTTAAATTTAATTATGCTCAGATGTCATCTAGAAATAAAAATGTCATACAAACAACCATAGAAAGGATTTATGGACAGACAGTGTAAATCAGGGCTCCTAAAATGCATTTAATTTGTCTTGTCACAACAAAACCATGATCCTTTTTAGGTCAAACTGGTAGTGAAATCCAACGTAGCTCATTGAATCCACTGCCTTGGCAAGACTGGAGTTGGACCTGAGGACCTGAATGTTCCAACTCCAGTACTCTTGCCTGGACTAGAAATTCCACCTTGCCACCTTCTCAGCCCTGAGGGGTGTGATGAGCTGGCTTCCCAGCCTAGGAGGCTTGTATGGGCTTTCTTCCTCCTCTGAACTTTCCTGTGAGTGAGAAGCCCATGGACTCAACAGAAACAGAGATGTCAAACCTTGTCCTTCGCAACTTTAGAGCAAACTCAGCTCTCAAAAGTGACCTCACACAAAGCACAGCAAGGCTGCACCTTTTCTGCTTTTTGATAGTTTTCATACGAAATACATCTCATTTATAGGAAAAATACAGTGTTTCTTTCCCTGCTTGGTGCTCTGGCAGAAGCAGCCTGGGCTCTGAGAGGCAGAAGGCTTGAAAAAGATATAAAAAACCAACTCTACCTTCTTGCCTAAGTTATGTCAGCAAACATAGTGCCCATGCACCCATCACCTTAGTAAAGTTCCAGTACATTAAGTCTGCTTCTCTTAAAAGCCAAAAGCCACCTATAGATCTCTTAAGATAGAACAAAGCAAAACTCTCATTTTTATTTCTCCACAGTCCCCTGAACAGTGTAAGAACTTTGTGAATGAGCTGCACTAAACTTAGAGTCTGAGACACAGGAAAGGTGACTGAGTTGCTCAATGTTGCCTAATAGTACAAATGCAGAAAAAGTAGAGACCTTATCCCCAAAATGAGGCTTTTTAAGTGCTCTCTGGTTGATACAGGCACCTGTGTGTTGACCTTGGGCACTGAAAAGAAAATGTGGAGTGAAAGGAAAGCACTTTACTCAGTCCTAGTGCAAGAGCCCATTGCTGAACGCTAGACACTCTAGGTAGGAAGCAAAAATGACAGGCTCAGAAGACAGGTCCATCTGTCCAAGATGCAAATCCAAATACCTGACAAGTTCTGAGGATTCCAAGGGTTTTATATGATCAAAAATAGAAAAGAGAATCCATAGAGACTTCCCTATATGCTGTTGTTTCATTTTAAGTGTGTTTTTTATACTTCCCAACTACACCAACTGAATCAGGACCATGGGCTTTGAAAATCTTTGTGGCTAGATTAATGTGTCAAAATCTCTTGTAGATAATGGCACTGCTGTGTCCCTAGTTCTCTTTGCCTCACTGTGAACTCCATTATGTCTGCCAGCTGTGGTGCCAGTCCCTTTCTCCTGTTCTCTTATCTGCTGCCCTACAGTGTGTTCCTGGTAACCATTCCTTTTCCTCCTCACTGTTGCTGATTTGGTTTCTCTTGCTGATTTTTTCAGCTTAAGTTCTATATTAAGAACTCCAGGTTTCAGCTGCTGGCTCAGCAGAAAGTCACTGACCTCACTGCATAGCTATTTCTGCCTTTTACACCTTGTGCATTCTCCAGTTACCTTTTGGCTACTCTGGTTGTCCTTTTTTCCCCTCCTTTTTGTTCCTTCTGGTGATAGTTCCACCCAGCTCTTCTCTCAGCTTCCATTGTTGCCCTTCCCCATGTACTAACCGCTAACTCTTCCAGCCTCTACCGTGCCTTATTTCAACCAGGCACATGGACTGGTGAATATCTCTAGATCCATGTGTTCATCCTCTACATCTTTGCATTTATCCTTGGAAAAAAATCCTTTCTTCACCCACTCCCTGCTAGGGTCCCTTCAGCCTTCCTCATTGCTACTCATTCTTTGATTAGCACTTCCTTTCTCCAGACTCACCGACAGACTCTTTCTATGGATCACCTTCTCTGTCTGTTTTCAAATAAGCCTCTAAAGTCTCTGCAAAAACAACCCTCCTCTACATACCATTACGCCTTTCTCATCTCCTTTACCTCTTATCCTTTCAAATGACCAGTTTACTCCCGTTCTCTTGAACTTACCTCTCTGACACTCAGCAGTCTGGTTTCCAGCCACTTCACTCTGTAGAAATTGCTCACTCTAAAATCACTAATGATGTCCTTCTAGTCAATTCTAACCACCTCTTCTCCATCCCCTTTCCCTTTGATTTTTCCAACACCTTTGACATATCAGACCATTCCTTCCCTTGGAATTCCCCACAACTCAGCTGCTGGGCTGAAAATTGCTGCCTTCAATTCTAGGACTTGGCAGTTGATAGCCAGAAAAGGAGCCCAGTGAAAAGGCTAATTCTTTGTATTGTCTTCTGCACACTAATGAAACTCCTCTTAGGAAACCATGAAAATTTTAAGGGCATACCCAACAGTAAGGAAAATTCCTGCACAGGATCTCTTTGCTTCCTATAGATGTCTATGCCAGACTTACTGTATAATACAAGAAATTTCGCTTCATATCTCTGGAGATTCCTTGATGGATTTTTGTAAGGAGGAAGAAAAAGGAGAATAATTAAACCAATCATTTCACCTTTCTACAGATTTGTTGATTTGTGGCTCTCTCTGTTCACTGATAAAATCAGATATGGATTAATTCAGAACTACATACAGATATATAAAACAGACAAAAAGAGGATCAGCCTGGGAAGATAGTGGAGTCTTTCCAGTGCCAGGTTAGCCAAAAGTCAAAGAACATTTACAGGGTAAAAGCAAATGAGTGGCATAGTGAAGGTCACAGTCAAAGGTTCAGGGGAGGAAGGTGTGTGGTGTGGTGTTAAATCCTCCAGCTCAATAGAGAAGCCAGAGGCTCTTTTCAAGTCAAGCTATACTTGCAGAGCTACATGGATAATGTGAACAGATGTTCCTACTGTTTGGCTCTTGCTGTATCCATTTTTACAGAGGTAGTTCTACTTAAAACATTGACTGAATAAAACCTGTAATCACTTTATGTGGATCTTAAAACATCAGAAGTTCATGAGCAAAGTGCACGGAGATATAACACACAAGAATTATCATTGACTTCAGATAAAACTGCTGCACTCTGTACTCTTCTACTCTAACTTCAAGCTCTGTTTGCCTCCTTATAGTCTGCAGAAAAGCCATGGATGATAAATCACACTATGTTTTCCATTAAAGTAAGAATAAGTTGCAGAAAACAGTGTTTAAAAAATCAAGGGAATTAATTTTAACTGTTGGATACCCTACTCCCTCCCCTGTGTGTCAAAACAATTACTGAGAGTTAGAGCAAAAGATCCACTCTACAGAAAAGGGAGAAATAGAATCCAGTGTGAAATATCCCCCTGCAAAGACAGAATACATGCAAATAAATTGCAGGTAACTTGGAGATCTGATACTATACCACCTCCAGGAGGAGAGGGTCAGCAGTTACATCTGATAATAGTCTCTCTTTTATTGGGGATCACTATTTTCCAAAAGAAAAGCTAAATATTGATTAAATGATACCTTAAATACCACAAGATTATCAAAGCAATTACAGGGATTAACTTCCCAAAATGCTCCAGTATAACCTCAGTCGCAGAAACTGTGCCAAGTTGGTAATGGCTATTAACATCTGTATGTGCAGGAGTAATCCCCTAGTTTCCTTTCTTTTTTCCTGTCTCTCTCTCTCTCTCTGATTTCTCCTATATATATTATAGTTTTTCTGAGTGCATGGAATATACCTCCTGGGAACCTCATTCTACATTTCCTTGTTTGACCCGTGTAGAGCCAGAGGAACTCAAAGGTTATTCAAGGAGGACACAAGACACCTGTTTGTGTTGCCCAGTCCTACATGAGAAAACTTCCTCTGATAGAAGAAGGCAGGAGACTTCACTGGTCATGAAGTTCCATATGGATATGCTGATTCTGACCATGCTGACTCAGTTTTATTCCCTGACAGGATTATCTAGCTAAGGATTGAATGTCCTGTAGACACCTTTCAGAACAGCATCAGGTGGCTGAAGAAGTTGAACTCCACTAAAGAAAAGCTCCTGCTTGGTTCCCAGCAGAGTCACAGAGTTAGGGTCCTTGGTAGCTTCCTATTCCCAGAGCCCACTCTCATGCTCACACTGATGAGAATGGCTCACTTTTCCTTCCATTTTCCCCTCTTCACTCTTAGTGGGAGAAGCAACTTTAAAGCATGGGAGAGACAGACAGAGAGAGCATGACGCCCTATAATCCAACAAGTCAACTTCCCGAGCTCAAACATGAACTGATTTTTTTTTTCTTCCCTCGCCTTATAAAAAAGAAATTGACTTTTGTTTGGAGTTTGTGAAAAGTGGGACTCGGGGCCCAGTCAATGGGGCTCCCTGCGGCGCGGGCTGAGTGGAGCCATCTCGAACCAGTCAGCCGCGGCACCAATTAATCCGCTCTTTGTCACAGCCCCGGCCCCAGCAGCAGCGGCAGCAGTAGCAGCAACACATTTGGCCATTGTTCAGACCTTCATGCAATGGGATTTACCCTTTCAAAGAGGCAGTTTTGTCCCAAAGAGTTCGAGCGGAAGTTTCTCACTGACAATTTGCCCCAAATAGATAGATTTGTCAGCAGCAACCTTTAAAAGCAAAAAGCCATGGAGAAAAAGGGGAGAAAAAGAAGTGTGGGGGGAAGAGCAAGTGCATCCTTGGCCGTCTGTCTGTCTGTCTGGAAGCCTGTCCTGAGCAGGTGGGGTGGATGCCAGGCCTGAGGTATGGAAGGGAGAAACGGCATTGATGAGGGCTCTTGTTCATCTCAAGGCAGATGTAGCAAGGGAGCTAACAAGCTCCCAGGCTGTTGTATAGCTGCTCTGACTTCTGAAAGCCTTTCAGGGAACTTCTTTTACATGGCATTGTCATGCCTGCTACACAGCAATGTGCTAGGCTGGCCAGGGTTTCTCAGCCTCAAATATTTAAACAGCAGCTCAACCCTGAGAGGAGCAGGCCTCGTTCTCTATGGTCTTGCCACCAAAATCTGCCTTTCAGACAATGCAAGAATTTTTGTTGCAAACAGGCCTTTTTCTATGCACAGTGCAGTGGGGCTCATATTCCAGACAGGAAAAGGGGAAACAAACACACTGATGCTGCTGTGCTCCTTAGCGGACACCCTTCTTTGCACTTCAAGCTCTGTTTGCATGGACAGAGTCAAACCTGCCCTGTTGCAAACTGCAGCTGTTCACAGGCACTGCTCTTGCTCCCACCCTCAGACCATAGCACTGCCCAATATCCTTGGCTCATGCATGGAACCTGCTCTTCCCCACAAAACTTCCTCCCAGACTCCAAACCCACAACAGGAAAACATGCAGGAAAATCTCTTCACAGCTTGGATTCCAGCAGATCCACATCCATATACAGACAGCCTGTTCCAACCTTGCTCTCACACTGGAAAGCAGCAACTGGGAAGTTCCCAAGCCTGTCAGACTAATCTCTCTTAATAGCTCAGGTTTTGGAAAAAATGGAAAAAAATATGCCTACTGTCACTTGTGACTCCACTATCTGTTACACCTGCTGGGCAGGTGGAGAGGTGGGGGCTGGCAGACTCCTGTGACCACCATAGTGCTGATAACTAGAGCCCTGTTTTTCCCTAGGAACGGTTGGCAAAGGTTGTTCAGCCCAACTTAAGTTGCCATTTGCATACAAGAAACCATCCTCTAATCACCTAGAGAGAAAGTATAGCCTGCTCCTCCCCAGAGGCCTTAACATGGCAAAGGAGCCAAATTCATGCGAGAACAAGTAGTTCTGCTTCAATCTTAGTGCTTATCTGCTGCCATTCAGGCAGTTTGGCTTCCCAAACTAAGCTGAAGAAATCGAGTTTCCTCATGTAGATCTGCTGCAACCATCTGACCTAAAGGAAGGCATGAGAAATGGATGCAAGGCAGCTACATAGCCCTAAAACTTTGAAACAAACTCTGGAAGCTCCATTGCTGGATGACAACTGGTCCAGCACTTCTGTCAGACTATTTTGTCTCGCTGTATCTGAAATGGGGTTTACCTACATTACTCAAAGAACCTCATTGCTTGAGTATTGCCCAGCCCACCAGTGTTTATTTGGTGGCCTTCCCAAGGCATTTCCTGAAAGAACCAGAGAAACGAAGACCAAGTTCAAACTGACATCAAAAATGCCACCAGCCTGCTTTTTACCCACCAAGTTCCCCTAAGCCTGCTTACGCCTGTTCTTGGAAAGGGAAAAGGGCACAAGTAACTGCAACCTAATTATAAATCAGCCTGAAGCAGGGGTTGTTCACTCTTAGTTTAGGTCTATTCCAGGTGATTTGGTTTACAAGAGAACTAGAACACTTTGAGTTAAAATTGAAACTGAGCTAAAAGTCTGAGTTAAAACTGAAACATTGGGCTCCACACTGCAAGATACACCCCCACCAGTGGCTGTCATATTTTATAGGTGCCCTTCACCACAGGGGACAGAGTTGCAGAGCAGCAGCATCCTCGGTCCCAGAAGGCAGATGTAGGACCTCAGACCTTCCCCGTTTGCAGAGGAGTTTCAAGAGACTGTAAGGGCTGGTGAGTAAGGGTGGACACACTGCAGTGGCACAATGCACTGAAATGAGCTGGAAGTCAAGCAGTACAATTGCAAATACATTCAAACACAGCTTTCCCCATATGGCATCTCTCCAGTGGAGGCCTCACTCCTCTAACTCTGCTGGAAATGCACACTTAAATTAGCATTTGTTCTTTCCTGGCATGGGAGGAACACCGATACCAGCGACAATGGTATTCCTGAGGAAGCTTAGCTGTCCCACTCTTTATTCCCTTAGCATGATTGGTTATCAATCACTTTGATGGGATTCCCAAGACCAAAAGTCTTCCTTTAGAAGTAGTTTTGCTTATGATTTTCAATAAAAGAAAATAAAAGCTACTGGATATGACAGAAGATATTCTACCAGCTACAGTGTGCTTACCACGTGCACAGTAAAAAGAACAGAAGATCACATTTCCTCTGTTTGTCTGTCAGGTTCTGAATGACATCAACCTCATCCCAGCAAAAGAGATATCTGGATTTAAGCAACATCAGCCAACACTGACTGCAATGACAATATATAGAAAATTTAAATAAGAATCAAACAAGTGCTCCTGACAGTACAAAACTGGTTGATCAACCACACAGCGGGTTTGTAGCAACTTCTCATGTGTATTTGCAGCCAAATTACAGCATTTGGATCACTCTTGGGGTTTCCTAAACTTCATGATTTACTATGGAGTATAATCTCTGTTCTTCTAGTTGGAATAAAAGCATTGTTGAGCAATAATCTGTAAACTGGATTTCTACTGCTTTTGCTAAGGAATGTGCCACACAGCTTTGCTTACCAGTGTCAGCACTACCACAGAACACAGTAATTATGAAAAGCAATCAATGTAACCATTACTAGTTGTTATTAACGCACAAGCACCATTCCATGATGGATTGGCATCCTTGCCAATCCTCAGAGTTTTTGATTCAGTGCTTCAATACTTTGTGCTCCGTATTACAGCATGAAGAACAAAGTCACAGGATGAAACTCTGCCCTGGGATTCCCATAAGACATTCCCCTGATTTATATTTATTTAAAAGAGCCATACTTCATGAAAAAGAGGGACATAGAGGTACTGGATCACATCTCACCAGAGAGATATCATCTCCTATATACAAGCACCTGTAATTCCCTAATATTTATGGTGATAAAATGTTTTTGTGACAATTGCAGCAAAATCGTATCTGCCAACATCATGTGAAGGCATGAGTAAAAATATCTGAAGTCTCTTTTAAGACCACTTAGAGTTCAGGATCCCTGAGTTGGTAGCATCTGAGTGCCACACACTGCATAAAGCACTCCAGGCACCAGGGTCCGCAAACCACCAAAAAGCATTCGAAGTTCAAGGATATGTATTGAATCTTAATGGTGAAATCTTAGTCAAGGACTGACAGGACTCTTCCAGTCAGATAGGCTGCCTAAAACTTTGATTGTTCGTGTCACATTTTTGGCTCTCATGCACCCCAGCAATCCTGTCAAAGTTGGTTAAACTACTACTTATTTCATATATATGAGGGAAGACTGTGGGTTTAGAATCTGCCTTGGTGGTATGTTTTCACTGGACTACATTTTCTGTTCAGGCAGGACAAGTGCAAATACGTGCAGGATTAATTCATTTTACAGAGGAACACGGCAGACCTCTGATTTCCACTTTTCTTAGAGGTAAGAGTGCTAGATTTTGGTACATGGGCTCAGGCCACTGGTTTCACAAGCTCACCATCTTGCTCTCATCAATGTCTGAAATCTCAAAAGGCAGAAAACCCCAAACAACCTCATAATACATTTAGCTAGTTGTAGAGTGATGCATATCATGCTCTCCTCTGCTTGGACTTGCCACTAATTGCTCTACCTGCAAGGATACCTCTGTGACCTATATTTTATGAAGCAAGAGATAAAGCAAGCCTGTCTATAAATTTCTTAGTCATTCATTAAACTGTACATCTCTTCTTAAAAATCTCTCTGCACCAACTGACTCAATACTTTCAAGCAGCACTGAATATGATATGCTGATTCAATGCTGCATCTGGAAGTATTTATTTTTGTTGTTTCTAAATTCATTTCCCAAAATAGATACCACAGATCTGGTCTCCAGCCAAAATCAAGAGATATAGGTAAATTGAAATCAATGGAGCTGAGCCATTGCATTGCCAGCCATAAATACAGCCCTTCCTAAGAGCATTCTTTGCTGCCACTAATAGTATTTTTTGCAATTACCTCAAAGGTCAGCTTGTTAATAGGCTTCTACAGCAAAATTCAGGAGGCCAGTCTACCACAGAAATTATTACATTCAAAGGACAATCAATCAGGGTCGCAAGCTGAGGCAACTCTTTCCTAAGCACACACAAGTACTTAGAATGCAGCCAGAGCTATTTGTTTACTGCACTGATAAAATTATTTTTAAATGTCACAGCATTGCTCCAAGATGTATTTATTCCTTGTGGTTGGAATTCTTTTGCTGACAAATTAAAACTGTTAAAGTATAGACCAATCTTATTTTTTCTTTTATTGGGTTAATAATGTATTTATTTGCCCTCTTATTTGGACCTTTCGCTAGTTTTATACAGCTGTGTCTCTACCGGCTTCAGTATTGATACTGTCTTTTGTGTTCGTGTCAGGAAAACTAAAACGAGGCTGTTTCTCTCTAAATTAGATTGCAGCTGTTGCTACATGATTGGCTTATTACGGCACTTGGATTTATACCTAACTAGCAAACTAACAAATAAGTCAAGTTACTAACTAGAGCCACTTTGTTAAGCGCTTGTCTGGCATTGTCTAGATGGGATCAGGTACCAATGTAGGCGTATAAGCCAAGCCTGACATATCCCTTTCAAAGGCATACGTGATTAATGGGGCATTTCATTGCTGCAAGTGAACTCAGGCTTGTTCCACCTCTGAATACAAGTATTGAGGAGAAGTGCCATGACTTACAGCAATACTCATTCCCCAGTTATCTTTATTTGGTACAATTTTCCCCGCTATTCTGCACAATGCTGGTTGGTGTGCACTTATCAGATGCACTTGTGGAAACAGAGCCATGTCATCACTGTTCCTTGCAGCCATTAACTTATTTAACCAAGTGCACACATGCACAAGGGAGAAACTCACCACTTTTTCACTGGCATCTGCGGGGAGCACAGGTCTTCCCCAAAGCTTTGCTGGATAAATTACCCCGCATGAGGGATGGGCTGGGATTTGCTCAAGCCCAAAAGCCACCAGAGGTAATTGGTATATTCACTGTGGGATACCCCAGCATGCAGAGATGGAACATACGGTGCCACCAGCTCCAGGAAAGTCATCCGCAGTTGCAGCCAGAAGGTGGTTTTGCTTTACAGAGGATACATGAGCACGAGGAAATCCCTCTTGCACCAGGAGAGAGGGAGTGCTCAAAGGACAGACTTCATAAGGTCATCTTTCTGTGCCTTGGATTTCCACATTTTGGGAAAAAAACCTTATCCTGGAGAAAATTCACAGCACCAAACTGTGATGTGTTTTTGTTTTGTTGCGGATTTTTTCAGCTGGGGCTGTCAGCATGGCCCTGCAGCCCTGAAAGGCACCTGGCCCCAGGGTATCTATGGTGGCTGCCAGGGCAGCTAGCACATGGCATCCTCAGCCACCAGGATCAGCTACATTGGGTGTGTGGTGAGGTTTAGCTCCAGTCGGCATCTCAGCCTCACACAGCCACTTGCCCACTCCCACACAGTGGAACCTGGGAGAGAATGGAAAGAGTAAAATGGAGAAAATTCATGGGCTGAGATAAAGACAGTTTAATAGGTGAAGCAAAAGCCATGCACATGAGCAAAGCAAAACTAGGAATTCATTCTCTGCTTCCCATGGGCAGGCAGGCAGGCAGCCATTCCCGGGAAAGCAGGACTGCATCACACATAACAGTGACTTGGGAAGACAAACGCCATCACTCCAAACATCCTCCCCTTTCTCCTTCTTCCCCAGCTTTATATGAAATCATATCATCTGGAGTATCCCTTTAGTCTGTTAGGGTCAGCTGTCCTCCCCCCCTCCAGTGGGATGGGGCTAGAGGCTGAAAAGGCCTTGACTTTGTGTAAAGGCTGCTCAGCAGTAATGAAAACATCCCTGTGTTATCAGCACTGTTTCCAGCACAAATCCAAAACACAGGTCTGTGCCAGCGACCATGAAGCAAATTACCTACCTCGGCCAAAACCAGCGCAGTGACAAGGCCCAGGCAGGACAAGAGGAAGGCCAATGCCACCACTGCTGGTTGTGCAGTGCAGGGCCCTCCCAGGAATGCGTCTGTGAGGCAGGGGCTTTGCAAGGAAAACTCAGTACTGTGAAAGAGCTTGTTAAGTGCATTTCCACACAGGGAGCAGCCCAAACTGGGCACCAAGCAAAGCCATGTCACAGACCAGGAGTGTGGTGGGACAGCCAAGGAGCAGCAGGGTCCCTTCAGCAGCTCCCAAAGTGACACTGCCCATCTATCTGCCTGCAGGGGATTCAGAAAATTATTTGTGGTGGTGTCACAAAAACATGGACTGTGACCTATAAAGAAGGGAAGGCACCTTAGATTTCTGGGGTGATATGAAAGAATTAACCCTGAAGGTATTCATACTGCAAGGGTGCTGCTATACTCAGGTCCCTGCACAGGGCTGCCTAGGGTGCCAAGGGACATTTCTGGATCTCACCTGGCACATGCACCAAACAAGTGGAGTGGAGATAACTTCTCAAGTATTCCATAGCAAGAACAACTCCTCCTCCCAGGAGAAAACAGCTCTATCCTTTCCCTCCTTAACACCTTTCCAAGAAAATAGGTATGTTAGGTTTGCCTGATCTTACCTACCTGCTTCCTGTTGAGAGAAACAGATAGAAACTGCATGTCTGTATATTCTGCTGCTGTATCCATACACCTCTGGCAGCTTAAATTTTTTCCTCACATGACCTTTTTCACTTTTTCCTTTTTTTCCTTTATTCATTGAAAACCTTTTGGCTTCCCATCCAAAGAGCAGAAGAAACAAGCAAGATAAAGGCAGAAAGAGTGCCATACTTGAAGATGGGTCACACATTGAATTGTTATTGCTGCTAAGACTCCAAGAAAAGAAAAGATACCTGGCAAGAGACCATGGCACAGTGCTGAGAAATGTCACCATGTAACAGTGATCAGAGTCCAGAGTCCTCTCCGGAGGAGATACACTCGAAAGGGAACACATGCCATTTCCCATCGCAGGATTGACAACTACTTGTACTTCTAAGGCAGTACAAGGAGACAGTAAATTTCATTGCTATATTAGCATCTTCTGTATATGTAGGACTGCTTAATAATCAAAATGCTAAATACAATTTTTGTGGTTTAACCTAGCAGACAGCTAAACACCATACAGTGGTTTTTTCGCTGCCAGCACAGTGGGATGAGGGAGAAAGCAAAAAAAAAAAAAAAAGGTAAAACTTGTGGGCTGAGATAAAGGCAGTTTAAAGAAACAAAAAAGGAAGGGAAAATAATAACAATGATGATAAAAGTATATACAATGAAAATGATAGACACTTGCTCATCACCAACTGACTGATGCCCAGATAGTCCTCTAGCCATCTCCTCCCAGCTTTTGTGTTCAGCATGATGCCATACAATATGGGATATACCTATGGCCAAATCGGGTCCGTCGTCCCAGCAGCATCCCCTCCCAACTTCTTGCACACCCCCAGCCTACTCTGTGGCAGGGCAGAATGAGAAGCTGAAAAATCCTTGACTTAGTGTAAGCACTGCTCAGCAACAACTAAAACATCAGTGTGTTTATCAACATTATTCTCATCGTAAATCCCAAACACAACACCATACCAGCTACTATAAAGAAAATTAACTCTACTCCATCAAAACCCAGGTCAATAATGGTAAATGTTAAATGGTAGTAATGGTAATCATTACAAATACTAAATGTTAACTATAATTTCCCATCTTTTGGGAGCTGGACTACTTTTCCACCAAATGACCATGAAAACAGCTTTGACAGAACCTGCAGTGACAAGCTGGAGGAGGGAGAGAGCTCTTCCCTGTATTCTTGGAAGATGCATCCTGCCTTCACTTTCAGGGCTCAGATATCTCTGTCCATCACAGAAACCACAGGAAAGGCCCTGAAGAGACAGAGAACAAACCTCAGCCGGTACAGGTTTAAAAGCAACACCAGGCACAGCACAGGGAACAGTGAAGGGCCAATGGTTTGCTCTCTTCTCAGCAACTTGCAGCCCCAACCCACATGCAGAGCCAGCTTTGAGTGTCTGGGTTATGTTAGTGGAATTTTGGGTGGAGATGTGGGTTGTTTGAGCTCTTGTTTTTTCTCTTGGCACAGCCTGATGTTGTACATGGGAGGGAAACCCTGTTTTCATTCAGAGCAGCCTCTCTCAGGTGTGTCTGAAATCTGTGGACACGGTTTGACCAGCCTTCGCAGTGTTCTTGAGGTGGCTTTGAGTTTACAACACAAACAACTGTGGCTGCTGTAGGGCCAGAGATCTGTTTCGCTAGAGCAGGGGATACCCCTGCTGCCATTTAATCCTCTTTCTTTTGGCCTTCACACCTTGCTAATGTAGCATCTCCTTCCCTGTTGCTTTCCACATCACACAAGGAGGTGAACTTTTCCCTGATTCCCTGGAAGCAAATTCAGAGTGAATTTGTCTGCATTCTCTGATCCACCAGTTTCTTTGCTTTCTGAGATCTCCCTGAGCAACTTCCCAGTCCTCTGGACAGTGTCCCTCAGTGTTAGGCAGGACCAGGCTTGTCCTGATTCAAGTCTTCCTTCTGTGTTGTGGATGCACTGGTCTCACAGGGAGCAAAGGGCAGAAAGTCACTGGAATTCCAGTGCTGCCCAGAGTCCTGCAGCCCTGAGACACAGTTATGGTATCAGCATAAGAGGAATCACTCATGACCTGAGAGAGAAAAGATGCAAGGATGAAATATGAAGTGCAGGAGGGTGGGGACAGTGTGTTGGGGTCTGAACTGAACACCGCGTTCCCCCAGAATCACAACCAACAAGGGGGAAGTCAGTTGTGGTGCATCAACATCTCCCACGAGAGACAGGGACGAGAAAGAAGAGACAGAGGGACAGCAGCTGCTGCCTCTGCTGTATAGTGCCATTGCCCGCCCCAGCTTGTATGGGCAGGAGATGGTCCAGTCTTTCCTTCCTCCCCAGACGTGCACCTCTCACCATCATTCGGCTGCTCTAGCAGCTCTCACCTCACAGTTTCCAACAAGAATAGCAGAACTCGGCAGCCTCTCCGTGAAACCGGAGCTGCTGAGTTGAGAAAGGGTCCCACCTCTGGCCCCTCGCCGCCCCCGTGCACCCCGGCTCTGGCAGAGCTACTAGGACACTCGGGGGCGGCGAGGTCGGTGGTGCCCGTGGGTCGGAGCAACTCCACGGGGCAAGGGCGGGCTCCCTGCACGGCCGCCGTGCAACAAGTCCCGGCGCCAGGAAGCGGAGCACAGCCCGCCGTGCTCTCCAGGAACCGGCCGGGTCTGCTGCCCCCGAGCCAGCCTCCAGCTCCCGCGGCAGGACGGCGGTCCTGCTGCCCGGCGGGAAGGCTGGAGGCTCGGCCCGGCCCGGCTCGCAGCCCCGACCTGCTCCCCGCCCTGCCCCGCCGGCTGCCAGCGCAGCCACTGCCCAGGCCGGGGCAAGGGCAAGGGCAGGGGCGAACAGCAGGCGGGCTCCACCTCAGCACGGGAAAACGCAAAAGAAACGGAATCTTGATCCGTTCTTTCTGCTTTCCTTTTGTCTCTTGTTTTCTCTTTTCTTCTTTTTTTTTCTTCTTCTTTTTTTCGGGGCGGGGGGGGCGGTGGGAGGTTGTCCCTTCTTATGACAGCGAGGGCACAAGGCGAGTGAGGAGGCGGAATCGTCTCAGCAGCCGCTGCATTTTGTATGGAAGCCGCTCGGGGGTTCATTAATATCATTAGCATTTAACCCCCTCCCTGCCCCCTCCCCTTCCCATCGCGGGGTGACGTCACGCGGCAGCAGGAGTTGGGGGAAAAGCGAGGGAAGCTCAGTGGGCAAGGGGCGTCCCTCTCCCCTCCCCGCCGCTGCCTGTCACAGCCTCTCAGCCGATATTATAGGGGCCGAAGCCTGGAGCTCAAAGCGCGAAGTCAGCCAGTGTAATGAACTTCTGGAAACCTTTCCCTTTTTATACCATTCAGTTTCTGAGAGGCAGAGACTGCCTCCTCTGACGCCTTTTCCCCCCTTCCATTATTTTTCCAGGCTCTGATCTCCCTGCTCGCTGCACCGAGGCGCTCGACGCAGAGCCCCGCTCCCTATCCTACCTTCTCCTTCGCCTCATTGTTGTCCTTGCTGCTGTGGCTCTCGCTTGCCTTCCAGGAGCGCGGTGGCGAGCACAGTCGCACCCCCAGCAACCTCCCAGGGTCCTGAGAGCGTCTACTCCCAGAGGGGCAGCGAGCGGCCGCCGACTTTGGGTCACTTCGTTGCTTTTTTTCTTTTTCCCTTTTTTTTCTTTTTGCTCCACTTCTTTTTGGTTTTTTTTTGTTTTTTGGTTTTTTGGGTTTTTTTACCCCTTGCCACGTCCCCGCAGAGTGTCCCCGTCCCTCGGGAAGACATCGCTGGGGGAGCGGGGCTACGGCGAGGATGTGCCGGCCCCCGCGGCGGAGCCAGCAGTGAGCGCCCAAGGGAGGCACCTGCCCCGCGGAGCAGGGGGGCCCCGGGGGGGCCGCACCGCCTCGCCCCGGCGCCGACACTTCGCCCCGAGTTTAACGACTCACGGGGGCTTCGAGCATGAGCAAGCCGGCGGGATCAACAAGTGGGTAATAATGCGGTGGAGGCTTCGAGCAGCCTTTCCGAGGCCGGCTGCAGCCTGGCCTGGGGGGCGGGAGGTGGAGGGGAGGGAGAGAAAGGGGAGGGGGGGTTGTGGCTTGGGTTTGCACCCCCCCACACCCCGCGCCCAATTGAAAAAGAAGTGTGTATTTCCAACCGGAGTGGCAACGAATATATAGGCTCGGAGTGGCCCCGATGGAGTTTGGGCCTGGGGCTTCCAAAAAGCCGCTTTCCAGCTGCGTGCCCTGGCTTTCCGCGCCAGGAACCGGGGCAGAAGCCCCTGGACAGCGAAGCCCCGGGAAGGCGGCTCCGCCGACGGCAGGGAGGGGGCTGGTCCCGCCGCGGCGCGGGCGGTTGCGTGCGGGTCTCCGGTACTGGGGCGAAGGGGGGAAGGTTTGGGTTTAAAAGGCATTTCGGCGTTGAAACGTGCTGGTTTTCTCACGGACTTTATGCAATGTTCTGCGACATAATTTCTTTTTAAGAGTTTGAAACTCCGGTCACTCAGTTACACGGAATCGCATAAGCAACTCAGTTGAAGGAGGATTTAAATGCAATACTTTGCACACCATTCCCAGTTACAACAAATAATCCTGCAACGAGGAAAGCAGAAACAACTTAAAAGTCACATTTTCCTTAATCCTAAATCCATGCACCTCATAACTGGGGAATTTAAAGCATGACTAACCGCTCTTACAGAATGGCTCAATCTGTATAATCCCAATGGGACTTTCGGAGTTTGTAATATGGATGGAGTCAGTAACAAAGGGGGAAAAAATACCCAATCCAATTTAATGTCTGACAAGTGATGGATCGGACAGCTATTTCCTCTGAGCTCCGACAGGCTCCCGGGGTTGCGGAGCGGCGGCAAAGGGAGGTAGAGCCGAGAGGGACCCGCCGCGGTACTTGCCACCGGCCGCCCCCCGCCAGCCCCGCGGCCTCCTCCTCGCCGCTGCCCTGCATTACTTTGACCCGAGTCCGCCCTTTGTCCGCGGGGGCCGGGTAGCCGGGGAGGAGGGAGGGGACGCGGCCGCGGGGCCGAGGGGCAGTCGGGGGCCGCGGCGCGGAGGTCGCGCGTGGAGGAGGCGAGCAGCGCGGAGCCCCCGGCCGAGCTGCCGGAGCTTCGGCGTAGCCGGTTTGTCCTCTTCCTCCGTGGCGCTGAGTGTGGCATCTTTCCGTCCCAGCCCCGCGAGGGGGGAAATAAAATTGTAGTCGAGGTACTAAGTTACTAACTGGGGAAGGGGATGAGGGCAGAGGCTGAAAACCTGCGGCGGCCGGGGCTGCTTCCGCCGGCTGCACTCCCCAGGCTGCCCGGGAAGTGCGAGGCAGCCGGAGCGGGGTTGGGCCCGTGGGCAGCCTCGCCGAGACCTCACCGAGTCTCTTGGCAGGTTTCTAAGTGATGAGAAAGGGACAAGAAGGACCGGGGAGTCTCGTCCCCAAACGACGGCGGAGCTTCTGCCGGAGATATTTTGCGGAGGTGAAAATCCGCTAGGCTGGATCGCCCCTCTGGCCCCACGGCGCTGAGCGACCCCCGGCCACCGCCGCAGCTTTCACTGATGACCCCCTGACCCCTGGGACCTCCTGAAAGGGACCCCCAGGCCCGACTCCGTCAAGCCCCACGAGGGTGGGGACACGCTGAGTCTGCTCAGCGCCGGGGCCCGAGCCCAGGGGGCCTCGGCAGCGCATGCAAAAGCCCGACCAGCTGTCCCAGGGCCTTGGCGCTCCTCCCGAGGGTCCTGAGGGGCTCTCGGGCAAGGGGGCTGCGTCTTGGCTTTTCTGCCCGCCGGTGGGCGCCTGGTGATGTCAGCTGCCGTGTCTTCCTGGGTGGTAACAAGACCCCATCCCGCCGTCCCCCGAGCCCAGACTAACTTCTTTCAACAGCCTCTGATGGTAATTACAGTAATCGGGGCTGCCATATATCCTTTAAGCAATTATGACACACAAAAAAAGCTCCCAAGGACCCCCTGTCGTGGGATGTTCAAAACGGTTTCCCTGCTGAACAGAAATCCCATTTTCTTAGCGCTAAAACTTCTGAGACGAAGCGGTACCTCGGGGAACCGGAGCGCTTTTAAACAGAGTTAATCAGTTATCGCATGACCCCGTGTCAAGCTTACATTTTTCCCTTCCCACCCCCCGCCCTGCCTCTTACCCGTCTACTTATTTCATATTTTGCCCTTCACGAAAGTTTTCTCATAACAGCCCCCGCGGTGCAGGGATGGGGGTTTGGGAGGGCGGAGGGGGGTGGACAGACCGCGGCCGGGAGGGCGGCGGGACGGGGCCGCCCCGCAAACGCGCGACGCAGGGGCCTCCAGCCGCTCCCTCCGCTGTGTCCCCCCTCCCCGTCGTTCAACTCCCCCGGAGCCACGGAGCTGAGCAGACCGGCCACGCTGCTCCGGCGTCTGGAAACGTGGTTGTGTGGGTTTGGCGACGTGCTCCAGGTTCTCGCGACTTATAGGAGGAATATGGTGACGTGTAAGGAATATATGGGCCATATGTTTACATGCATGGTGTGGATATGTACATACATAGCGCAAAGGATTTTTTTTTTTCCAAGCGGCTCCCAAACTTAAAATCCGTGTGGGGAAAACTAACACAAGTTTCTTCTGTCTCCACCGGCCGACTTTAGCGCCGGCGAAGCCGAACCGGTTGCCCCGCACCGCAGACCGGCCGGGGAAGCGAGGTCCCCGTGGCTTCCCGGTGCCCAGGGCGAGTGGCGGTCTCACAGCGGGCCCGGGTGCGCGGTGGCGACCGGGGCCCGCTGCCGAGGGAAGGGGAGCGGCCGGGGATCCTGGCGCCGGGAGCGGCGGTGGGACAGGGTGAGCGGGGGTAGCTCAGCAGTGACGGGCTCAGCACCGGGATGCACCACCGCTGCACGTACCGCTTCAGTGTTTCTCCCCCCACCCCCAGCCTGCCCCTCCTCCTCCTCCTTTGTGTGCGTGCGTGTGGATCCTCTCTCTCCCCGTGGATGCTAAGGACTGGAGAGGGAAGTCGGGCGCTTTCCCCCGTTTGCATTGTGCGATATCCGAATTCCCATGCTACACTTTTTGACGGGTCACTGGTGCCCCAATAGGCAGGTGGCAAGGAGGGCTTGTAATTACACACTCCCAGAAACC